>VUQH01073873.1:0-13753 GCA_015106775.1 Etroplus canarensis
CAACACCCAAGTGATGATGACCACATGGTGAGCATCACTGGGTCATAAAAATGCTTATCAAAGCATGGTACAGGATCCCCAGCTGAACTCAGACACCAAGTCTGGGCTACAGTACCTGAAGACCTCTCCCTCTGCTGTGAATTGTGCAGATACTAAGATCACCCCCCAGCTGTGAAGGAAGTGTATTATTGTTTCTTCATGCTCTAGACACACCCCCTGGATCCTATTTAAGGGGAACCAGAAGGCTTGGTCACTAGGACATCCTCAGATTACACATGTCTCTGTTGTCCTCCTTGTGTACACAAGTATCGAATAAAGCTGCAGCAATGGACCCTTTCTCATCAAGACTCCTTATTTAAGAAATCTCCACCACAGGACGCAAGCCCCTCTCGCCATGGAGGGTTGCGTCAGGAGGGACATCTGGTGTAAAACCTCTGCCAAATTACCAATGCGGATTAATCCGCTGCGGCAACCCCTTGGTGGAGAATACAAGTGAGCAGCCAAAAGGTGCGTTTTCATCAATACAGATTTCCAACATTCAGCAAACACTCAAAATAAGAACCAAATAGAATGTAAAACCCTAGGACCATGACAATAAATTACTCTACAGTAATTAATATTTGAATATTTTTCAAAGACTGTACACGCACTGCCCACCATACCTTGCTATTACTTGATTGGACCCCCTTTCGCATTCAGTAGTGGCTTAATTCTTTATGGTATAGATTCACAAGGTGCTGGAAACATTCCTCAGAGATTTTGGTCTCTATTGACGTGATAGCAGATTGGTCAACTGCACATCCATGATATGAATCTCCTGTTCCCCCACATCCCAAGATGCTTTATTGGATTGAGATCTGCTGACCGTGGAAGGTGACAGTGAACTTATTGTCATGTTCAAGACGCCTGTTTGAGGTGATTTGAGCTTTGTTTCATAGTGTGTAAATCCAGCTGGAAGGCACCATCAGAAGATGAGTAAAAGGATGGAGATATTCAGCAACAATATTCTGGTAGGATGTAGAATGAAATGATGCTAATGGACTCAGCGTTTATCAGGAAAATATCCGCCACCCACCAGCCTGAACCACTGTACTCATACTCATAGGAAACATCATGGTCCTTCAGTTTTGTGTTGTTTAAGAGTTTTCGTTATTTATTTGACTTTGTCTTTCTGTTTAGGTTTTTCTGTCATTCTAGTTTTTGAAGTTTTGATTCCTATAGTTGGTAGGTTGAGTTTTGGATTCCTGTTTTGATTTCTTAATTACTCTAATCCAGAGTTTGATTTCCTGTGATTTTGTTGAGCCTATGGTTTCCTATTTTTACTTCATGATTTTTATAATAATAAGTTTCTGTTGTATTATTTTTGGTTTTGGTTTATGCTCTCATTATTATTCTGTTTATTTTTCATGGACTTTTGAATGCCTTTCCAGATGGTTTACTGTTTAGCGTTGGATTCTTGTTTTTCCATTTACCTCCAGTTCCTATTTTGATTATTTACGATGTGTTTAGTTCCCGTTGTGTTCCCTATATGTTCCTCTTTCTGATTTGGATTTTGTTGCCCATTGGCCTTAGTATATTTTGGAACTTTTTATCAGCTACTAAAGGCATCTTTTGTTAGGTTACATCTTCCTGTGTTCTGCACTTTGGATCCTCAACATGCTTCAACACTAAAAACTACATAGCACATCTTGACAGAAACAGTGTAGAAGTAAACTTTTGCAGAGGAATGTGGAATTCCTTGAGTGTAGTCACATTTATTATAAACTAAATGAATTAGAAGGATGAGTGGAGAGCACATCTCCTAGCTAGGTGAATGCTTATTGTAGTTTTAAAGAAAGAAATACATATCTGTACCCAAATTTAATGAGGTTTTCTTTGGGTTTTTTCCTTTGGTCTCAGCCTGGCAGTTCTTTTGTTATTTTGCTGACAGACTAACTGATGGCACTGAAAATATACCTCCACCAAGGTGGATTAACCAACCACAGGAAGCCTTGGTACCTGTACTGAAATTAAATGTCAGAACTCCCACTCTATTAATTTGCATTACACAAGTGTGGACAATGTGCTGGAACACACATTCGGTGACTACAATGGTCTGTGTTATGTCTCAGATTGAATCTCTGGAGAAGGAGGTGGAGCGCCTGGACTTAGCCCTGAAGGAGCAACAGCAGCAGCTCATTGCTGTGCAGCTTCAGGCTGACCAAGCAAAGGAATTAGCCAAAGTAAGTCTCATGGTACAGATTCTCGAACATTATATTAAAAGATTACAACTCTCTCCAAGTCTAAATTGCTAAACCAAACATAACATTTTATATTAATGCAATGGAAAAAAGCTTTGTTTTTGAACAGAATTATATAAGTGACCTAGCATTTCATAAAAAATGTATTCTTGTTAATCTTTGTGTAAAATAAATGTATGAAAAGACACTGTATTCAGTACACCTGAATCTTTATGTGTGTCCAGTCCAGGGTGAGTTGATTCAGAGGAATCAGAACCAACCATTGTTTCCTGTGACATTATATTAAACCTTTTTCCTATCCCTTCAGATACATTGTCTCCAGCAGCAGTTCGATTGTTCCCGAAATGATGCAGATAACCTTATGGCAAGAATCAGCACCAGTGAACACAACCTCCAGGGTCAAAAGTAGTATATTGAAACACTATATTCCAGCTCTCAACCTTTTTTGTAAAGCATACTGTAAGTGAAGATTTATATGTGATTCTATATCTGTGTTTGAAGGCTGTCGAAGCACAAAAATTCAGATCGAAATCCTTTTGAAAACACTCACTATCACTTGAAAAACTCCTTTATGACAGAGGGTAACGAGCCACAGACAGCAACGCACAAAGAAAACACACCACATAAGGTAATTCTTATATATTATTAGGTCTGCTTACATATTTAAACCCTTTTTCATTTTTAATATAAATATTTTCCAGTAGTAAAGGCTAGAAAGAAAGGTCTTCCATACTTTCATTTAATATTCTGGAATTTAAAAAACTGTAAACACCAAAACAGCTATTTCTGTCTATGCTGATGTTTTCATTTTGGATTGTAGGAGTGTCCTGATTGTCAAGAAGCAGAAAAGAGTCTGCCATTCACCCAAGAGGAGTGTGAGGCCCTTAAGAAGGAGATCTGTGAAACCCTTAAATGCCTTGATGAAGAGCGAAGGTGGCTTCATTTCTATTAGTTCAAACTAGCTCCCTGTGGTCGCTGTGCAATCTTCTTCTCCTTCTTCTTCTTTCGGCTGCTCCTGTTAGAGGTCGCCACAGCAGATCATCTGTGTGCATCTCACCCTAGCTCTTGCATCCTCTTCCCTCACACCAGCCCTCTGCATGTCCTCCTTCACTAAATCCATGAACCTTCTCTGTGGTCTTCCTCTTCTTCTCCTGCATGGCAGCTCCATCTACAACATCCTTTGTCCAATATATCCACTATCCCTCCTCTGAATATGTCCATACCATTTCAGCCTTGCCTCTCTGACTCTGTCTCCAAACTTCTCAACATGAGCTGTCCCTCTGATGTACTCATTTCTAATCCTGTCCATCCTGGTCACTCCCAGAGAAAATCTCAACATCTTCATTTCTACCACCTCCAGCTCTGCCTCCTGTCTTTTTGTCAGTGCCACCATCTCCAGACCATACATCATAGCAGGTCTCACTACCAACTTGTAAACCTTCTCTTTCACTCTTGCTGCTATCCTTCTGTCACAAAACAGCCCTGACGCTCATCTCCACCCACTCCATCCTGCCTCCTTAATAATACTCTGACCTCCTCTCTCTTTCATTTTCCTCATTCATCAGCTCCTTAAAGTACTCCTTTCATCTTCTCAACACACTCTTCACTTGTTAGTACATTTCCATCTCCATCCTTAATCACCTTAATCTACTGCACATCCTTTCCAGCTTGGTCTCTCTGTCTTGCCAATTGACTGTACAAGTCTCTCTCCTTCCTAAGTGTCCAGCCTCTCAAACAACTCACTATAAGCCTTTTCCTTTGCCACTTCTCTCTTTGCTGTCTGACTAGACTCCCAGTACTCCTGTCTACTTTCTTCATCTCCCTGACTATCCCACTTTTTCTTTGCCAGCCTCTTCCTTTGAATACTTTCCTGTACTTCCTCATTCCACCACCAAGTCTCCTTGTCTTCCTTCCTCTGTCCAGAGGACACACCAAAAATACCTTCTTGGCTGTTTCCCTCACCACCTCAGCCACAGTTTCCCAGTCATCTGGTAACTCTTCACTACTACAGAGAGCCTGTCTTAACTCCTCATTGAACTATGCGCAACAGTCTTCCTTCAGTTTTCACCATTTAATCCTGGGCTCTACCTTCACTTGCTTCGCTACATTTTCCCCTGACACCACTTTGCAGTCTCCTACCTCTTTCAGGTTGCCCCTCCTGTATAAGCTATAGTCCACCTGTGTGTACCTTCCTCCACTCTTGTAGGTCACTATGTTCCTCCCTCTCCTTGAAATACGTGTTCACTACAGCCATTTCCATCCTTTTTGCAAAATCCACTACCATCTGTCCCTCCACATTCCTCTCTTTAACACCATACCTACCCAACACCTCCTCATCCCCTCTATTCCCTTCACCTATATGCCCATTGAAGTCTGCTCCAATCACCACTCTCTCTCCCCTAAGTATACTTTTAGTGCAGTGGTCTACACATTTGCCTTACAAGTGAAAGGTCCCTGGTTTGATTCTCTCACTATGGAGGGTTGCGTCAGGAAGGACATTTATTGCAAAACATCTGCCAAATTACGAGTGTGGTTTAATTCACTGTGACGACCCCTTGGGGAGAATATAAGGGAGAGCTGATGGTACTTCATCCAACTTACTCCAGAATTCCTTTTTCTCTTCTAACTGGCATCCAACTTGTGGGGCATATGCACCAACAACATTCAGCAACGCACCTTCAATTTCCAGCCTGAAAGTCATAATTCTGTCTGATACTCTCTTCACCTCCAGAACACTCTTCACATACTCTTCCTTCAAGATGACCCCTACTCCATTTCTCTTACTATCTACACTATGGTAGAACAGTTTGAATCCACCTCCGATGCTCCTTGCATGCGCCTTGCATCCCTTCCACCTGGTCTCTTGCACACACAACAGATCTACCTTCCTTCACTCCATCATATCAGCCAGCTCTCTCCCTTTACCAGTCATAGTCTGTACATTTAAAGTTCCTACTCCCACTTCCACCCTCCCAACTTTCCTTCTCTCTCTCTGCCTCCTAACACGCTTTCCCCCTCTCCCCCTCTCCCCCTTCTTTGTCTTCGGCCAGCAGTAACATAGTTTCCACCGGCACCCTGTTGGTTAACAGTACCAGAGGCAGTTGTTGCTAAGCCGGGCCGCGACCGATCTGATATGGAAGCCCTATTATGTATCGACATATTTTCTTTGGCCGGATACCCCTCCTGATGCAACCCTCCTGAATTTACATGGGCTTGGGATTGGCGCTAGGAGTACACTTGTTTGTGGGCCCCTGTGGCTCTACTAAAGGTATATCCCTGAAAATGTATTCATGGATGCTGACCTGACCCGACCTCACTTTATGTGATGTGAGGCTACATACTATGGTCATTTTTTGTTTGTTTTTAATGCAGATTGGATGATTATGAATGGACATAGGCAGTAGCGAAGCTGATTCCATAATATCTATGAACATTTTTTACCAATTTCAGTCATGGCAAGAGCAGACCGCAATGGCTGGTGTCACTATGAAAGTACGTGATCCCATGATCAATTCGATTTTTGTTTAATGCAGATCAGGCAAATAGTCACAGCTATATAAAATGTGGATTCTTCTGCTGATTTCGAAAGCTGCACCAGCAAACAGCATTGGCCGCAGACACAATATGGTGTAACCAAAAATGTCTTTTACATATCTTGCCACTTGGTGGCAGATCTGTATTTTCAAAATGAATGAAAATCTAATTAGTTCCAGAGCTCATTCCAAAATACAAAATCCCGTGTCAGATAGATTTTGCAAACCCTAAATATTTTAGTTCATAAAATGAGTTTAGTGACATGTAATTGGGATGATATTACATAAAAAAGTATTTGAGTAAACAGACTTTACATCCTGTAGGGGCATGAAAACTTCAGCCTGCATATGATATGACAGTGTCCCTTAATAGACAGTGTAAACTATAACATGTAGGTATCTTTTGAAATCATGTTTTTGTCTTTGTTTTGTGTCCATGTGTCTACAGTAAATGCCACGAGATGAAGCAAAAACACAAGGCAAAACTGTGTCGAGCCAAACAGAAATTTGAAGATGAAACAACATGGCGTGATGAGAAGATAAAAAGTCTAGAGAGAGAATTGTCTTTGTGCTCCCATTCAATAGTAAAGGTGAATCTGCACTTTTACCCTCCTTCATACAAACAAAATCATGATGTTTGAGGTCAGGCAGTAATATTCAGTGCATTTATTTTTTCAGTGTCTTATTTTCTTAATCTTCTTTTTATACTCTCTAAATAAGGCAAACTTCTACCTGTGTAAGTGTTAAAGCTTTTTTACCTTCTATTTGTTGTTATATCAACTCAGTGACCACGAAAACAGGATCTTTATTTCTAAAACTAGAAAAAAAACCCACAAAACACGGTACATTAGGTCAGGACATGGACATACAATACATAAAGACACAAGACAAAATGATATAAACATTGGGACAATTGAACATGAAGATTTGACTGTGATGAATACTGCATTAGAAGAATTGGTGTGTGAGTGTGTTTAAATTTGTTTAGTTCAGAAATGAGGAGAAGGGAGAAGGAAATATGAAGAATAAAAAAAACCCAGTAACGTCAGTAATAGCAATAAAACTCATCTTCATACATGAATAAAGATATATGGATAGATACACAATATGGGAAAAAAGTATTGGGTCACCTACACATTATATCTGCAGGAGCTTTTATGGCATCCTTTTCTAAAGCATCCGCATTATTATGGAGTTGTTCACCTTTGCAGCTGTAACAACTTCCTGTCATGGTCCAAGGGTTTTGTATTCAGGCTTTGTTTCTTCTCTGTTTATATTTAAGCCTCAGTTTTAGTTTTAGCCCTGTCTATGTTTAGTTCCCTACCTGACTCCTGCTGTGTTCGGTCTTGTGTCTGTGTTGTTTTTTCAGGTAACCAGTTATGTCCTGTGAATTATATTCAGTTTTGCTTCCAGACCCTGCTTGTTGCCACCTGTGCTCCTCTCCCTCCTGTTTCTGGTTTGCAATTAGTGTCACGCGTAATTATACCCTTGCCTCCCTTTTGTTCAGGGTTGCATCATCTGTTCTGTTAGGAGTTTTCTCATGTCATGCAGTGTCATGTTTTGACTTCTCCCCATGCTTCATGCTTTGGTTTTGCACTTATTGGACTCTCTTAAATTTGATGAACTTTCTAACCAGCTTTTAATAAAGCTTGCTTTTTGTTCACCTCTCTAAATCTGGCCTTGAAGTTCTGCACATTGGGTCCGCATCTTGTCCTGAACCCCAACACTTGCACTTTCTACTACATTTTGGAACGTGTCTGTAGGAATTTTTTGACCCATTTCACTTAGAACAGCATTTGTGAGGTCAAACACTGATGTTGGACAAGAGGGCCCATAGAATTATCCTTCCTCTGCCAAACTTGAAAGTTTGACAGACACAGTTAGGCGGAAAATGTTCTTCTAGCATTTAATAAAACCTTTATAAAATTTCCCCCCTGGGGTTAATAAAGTATTCTGAGTCTGATTTTGATTCTGATTCAGACTGCCAGATAGAGAAACACATTATCACTCTTGACATTATCTGACACTTGACATTGTGCTTGGTGGTGTAAGGCTTGCATAAAGCTACTCAACCATGGCATGACACTCCCAGTGCACGGTTTTTTGGGCTGATGCCAGAGGACTTTTGGAACTCTGCAGTTATTGAGTCAACAGAGTGTTGAGGAGTTTGACACACTATGCACCTCGGCACTTGGCAACCTGCTCTGTAACCTTGTGTGATCTGCCACTTTGTAGCCGAGTTGCTGTGGTTTCTAAGTGCTTCCATTTTTTTCAAAAATATCATTAATCGTGTAATAGCTAGCAGGGAAGAAATTACACTGCACAGCCAGGTGCTTGATTTTATACACCTGTGGTGATGGGACTGAGTGAAATACCTGAATTCAGTGATTATGAAGTGTGGCCGACAACTTCATCGACTCTTGTTAGGGGAAAGGCATATGGCAAGGCTGAATGACTAAACTATCTTGAGGAGAGAGCCTATATGTATGAGCAGGTATAAAACTATGTTAGGTGAATGTTTGTTTTTGTCTTAATTTCCAGGAGAAGGAGCTTGTCATAAGCATAACTTTGGAAAATGAGAAACTACTGTCTGAGAGAAGGAGGCTACTACAACAGCTAAACGAGGAGGAGCACTACAAGAAAGATAGTAATCTAACAGCTTCTTTGTCCAAATGCAGGTACTGAAATGACTGAAATTCACTGATGAATGATAAAATATCCATTTCACACCTTATGTTCAAAGGAAATGTCAAAGGTATATTCCAAATATGCTTAGTTAATGTTCATTAAGGTAATGTGTGTTCACTGACAAAAACTGGATATTTTTTCCAATCTCAAGGGTGGATTTTTTAGAGATGGAAAACAAGAAACTTGTGAACAAAATATTCAAAATGTCCAACCAGCTAGCTTTCTTGGAACGCAGCCTGCAGAACATGCAATCGCTTCACTTTGCTGAGGTACTGCTCACACTTAAATCTGCTTTAATATTATATACATGTTGGGATGTGGAATTATGGTTTGGCCACAATACAGTTTTATCTGTGAACCTTTTTAATTATAGACTCAAAAACAAAATCCACAGTAGGTTGCTAAATATAAGGTTGTATTGCCTTAGGTCACATTGTTGCCTAATTAAAAAGTACTGAGCCACCCCCTATTTCTTTATATTATGCTAGGAAAATGGGAAATAGGTGCAACAATTTATTGCACCAAAAGTTTGGATTTATCACTCTACAAGACCTGTTGCCACTAACTATCACTACAGTTCTTGTCTGATTTGGCAAACCTCAGCCTTTTCTTCCTGTTCCCCTTCTTTGTGAATGGCTTCTTGACAGCTACCCTTCTATTGAGGTAATTTCTGATGAAGCCTCAGTGATCAGTGCTCAGTGAAAGGTCAGATGCATCTCTCAGGTCTTGTGTCAGGTATTTGCTGGATTTAGATACTGTTCATCCACTTTTTTTAGGCCTGCCACTTCTTCTTTTGTCCCCCACTTGTCCAGTTTCCTCAAATTTTTTGAGGACACACTGCACACCATGCCGACATATGCCAACATATTTCAGCTAATGGCTCTTTGGGAATCACCTTGTCGGAATAAACATTTTATACCTGTCAAACCATGTTATCTTTAATAATTTTCATAGATTCAGTGAAAGAAATGGGAATAAATTGTGATTTTGTGACAGGCTGCTACTAATAAAAGTGCCTAAAGATGCTGTTTAAAATTGGTTCTTTGCCAAGTTGTCACTGGTTCATCCATTGTGTTAGGTGCCTTTTCTATGCTTGAATGTTTCATAGATCAGTGTTAAGTGGCCTAACAAACAGAGAAAAAAAAATCTTCAAACTGATGTACAAGGAGTGACCTGAAAATGACTGAAAAAGCAGCCAATGTCTAAAGAAAAACTTTTAAAAGACCTTTAGAAAGCCTGGAGAAGTGTTGTTCAAGACCACTTTAAAAATTACAACAGAGTGTGGCTCCTTGAAAGCAAAATATAAGGAAATGAGGGGTAACACAAGACTTTTGCATAGTACTTTGAGTTAAATAGCAAAAAGTGAACTATACAATGCAGTACATCTGGACTGATTTGGGAGACAACCTGTTCGAAGTACCAATGCAATGTGAAATTTTGTCATAAAGCTCAGAAAAGTTATTATGGTACAAGATCTAGAGATTATTATTATTATTGCTAAATTGTATAAGAATACATTCCAATATTTGTTGAGAATTTTTTTTTTTTATTTGATGTTTGATGCTGACTGACCTTTGCTGCTAGAGCATTGCTGTGTCCTGTGCTAAACACACTCTTCAGTCTTCCACTGTTAAGCTCCACATTTATTCAAAATAATGATATTACTTTACAGTGTTTTTGTTTTGGTTGATTAGGGACTAAAGAAAAAGTCAAATCACCAACAAGTTTTTGCGTCTCTTCCTCTCCAGACTTCAGGGTAGGTCTGATTCTGAACTTCAGATTTGTGTGTTTAGAAAACTAACGCCTGATAAAATATCTGAACTTTGTCTCCACAGTGTGATTTCACTTGAGCTATTTGAACATCAAGGCACATTGGATAGTACACACAGCAGTCACACCAAGCAAACAAAGGTAGTTTCTTCCATTCACAGTTGTCCATCTGAGCCTTTGTGTCGATCTGAGATGGGATACCTGAATTTGACTTCCACACAGAAGCACCCAGACCACTCAGCTCCCTTGGCTGTCCTTGGAAACATTGAAAGCTTGCATTCTTGAAGTTTTCTCTCTTGAATGACAATATAACCTGTTTTATTTGTAAGTTAAATCAATAAACAACAGAAAACAATTAAACATAGTTTGGAATTCATTGAAACAAACTAATCTGACCAATCCAAATTCATGCCTATTACTACAGTTTCACACTTCACGTTCATTTTAAACTACAGAGTTATACAGTAGCGTTTGTGTTTTTACTAAGATTGAGTAAATTAATGTGTATTAAAATTATGTGGCTGAACATGTATCCAACATTACTGCTGTACATGTTTGGAAAATTTAGAGTCTGCTGATCAAGTAAACAGTATCAGAAAAATTTATTTTTTCAGATTTTTGCTGCTTGACCGAAGTTTCTGAAGAGTGGCCTGGACGTGACACAGCTAGCTGTACAAAGCCAGTGCCCTTTTTGCTTTGAGTAACAATACTATATCCTAATGAGCTCATTTTATCAACAGCACAGCGATCTAATCTCAAGAAAATTGAGTGGTAGAACATTTCCACAAGAGTTTTAGATATATGCTAATAGCCAACTATGATATTAAAGGTCTTAATCAGTGTTGGGATCCATTTATTTTCAACTGCCCAATTTAATAACTGTCAACTTTTTCAAATGCAATTTTTCTTTGAAAATCTTTAGGACAAGGTGGTGTTTTAAGTATATTCTTTTTCTCTTTGAAAACGTTCAATAAATTTGCAGTTCATAGTTACTTTTTTTTTTTAAATGTTAGTGTACCTTTGGCTGCTCTTTTGCATTCTCCATGAGAGGTCCCCACAGCAGATTAATCTGGATTGGTAATTTGGCAGAGATTTTATGCCAGATGCCCTTCCTGATGCAATCCTCCATGGTGAGAGGAGCCTGTATCCCCACCTGGAATCGAACCAGGGACCTATTGTTTGTAAGGTAAATGTGTAAACCAATACACAAGAGTAACATCACTTTTTATAAATAAAAAGAAAGGAAAAACAAAGAGGGCCATCATTGTTGCAGCAAAACGTGCAAGCACAGAAATTTCTCAAACTTTAAATTGCCCTAAAAAGCTTCCAGAGAACCCTCCACACATTATTTGAACTGTTCATATACAACAGATACCCCAATAATATAAAAGCAAACAATAAATGTTAGTTATGCTTTATATCACCTTTCCAGATGATGAAACAAATGTGGCATTTGCATAGCTATTTATCAGTTTTTGCATATGCAGACTTATCCTGAAGGGTAGATGGTCAGTGAAGGATGTTATTGAGCAGATGTGCAAATCAACTCTGCAGGGGCAACTACACATACCTTGGACTTTATCTGATTGCTTGCATGCTGTTGCAGTTCCTTGTTTTGCACATTTCCCTGTGTCTAATTCCAAAAATTACTATGGTGTGCGCAGTTCATCATAATGTTTTGGTGCCCACAGTAGCCGAGTGACTCGTATCTCCCTCCTGTAGCCGATATCAGTATCCCAGCAGTATTCTGGGGAAAGCACCCTGCTGGGTTTGTGCAGCCACAGGTACTTGTTTAGATGACTCTCATCATGCCACAAAGCCTCCACGTTATTTTGTTTATCCTCCATGATGTTCTCGTAGCAGGCCTCAGTCAAAGCTTTCACACTTTTCCATGAGCCTCCAAAGACAGCAGCATGGTAGTAAAACTCTCCTGTTTCCATGTAAGCCTTGGACTTTGGGTTGTGATCATAAGTGAATAAACTCCTGGGAAGGCGGTAGTAGTAGGCATGGAGCAGAGCCACAGAATCTCCCAGAGCCTCAGAGCCAAATCTACCAGTAAACACCTGATCTACATCAAAGCAGAAGACATGTGTGCAATGGTGGCGAATATCTGACTCTATGACCTCTGATATTGTCTTCATTCGCATCATTGAGATGTCCTGCCACCTGGAGTGCCTTTCTACTGTGATCACTTTCAAAGTTCGCCGAGGACCAAGAATGATGTTTGGCACCTTCTCTGGCATGTCCGTAAATACAAAGTATGACACAGGCAAGCCCAGCATAAAGTGATTTTCTGAGGAGTTCAGAAAGGTCTCAAGGTATTTGTCCAGATACCTTTGGTAGTAGTGGAGACAAAAGCAGTTTCATGCTTTATTTTACAATCCTAATAGTTAAACAGTTATGCATAAATATACTGAGGCAAGAGATCATGATGTCAGAAGCAGAATGTATCAATAATGTATTTAGGCTTTTGTTAAAAACAGTCATAGTACGAATATGAAAACAAACCTTCCTATGGCAAACACTGTTAGAGCAACAGAGGATCCTTCTTTCTTGTGTATCTGGTCATAGTGCTCAGGGTCAAACATCCCCTCCCAGATAACTGGAGCTTTCCATGTTGTGCATGTTAGAACATCACGTCGAGACCTGAAATTTGAAGAAAACTATTTAAACTCGTATCAGGGTTTAACAGGGGCTAGCTTTTATCTGTCACCCACAATGCTCAATCACCAAATTATCAATTCAAAAGAGCGATGAGACTGATACAGAGTCTGAATCCATGGATCAGAAATACACCTGTGGGAGGGGTGAGACCCACGTGACAAAAATAGCACCATACCAACAGTCAAGCATTAGTACCATTGTAGGTGTGCTTTGCTGCAGAAGCTGCTACATTTGTGTTGCAAATAGCCATAAATAACTACATCTCATAAAAGGATTAACCTTTGATCTACTAAAAGAGAGCAAATACCCAAGGTGGATTATGTCCTATTACTGCATTTTTGCCGTGATCCCTGGTGGTTACATGGATCTTTTGAGTTTTTTGGATTTTAGAAATCTTTGTCTTCTTTCGGCTGCTTCCATTAGAGGTCGCCACAGCAGATCATCTGTGTGCATCTCACCCTATCCCTTGCACCCTCTTCCCTCACACCAGCCCTCTGCATGTCCTGCTTCACTACATCCATGAATCTTCTCTGTGGTCTTCCTCTTCTCCTGCCTGGAAGCTCCATCCTCAACATCCTTTGTCCAATATATCCGCTATCCCTCCTCTGCACATGTCCAAACCATTTCAGCCTTGCCTCTCTGACTTTGTCTCCAAACTTCTCAACATGAGCTGTCCCTCTGATGTACTCATTTCTAATCCTGTCCATCCTGGTCACTCCCAGGGAAAATCTCAACATCTTCATTTCTGCCACTTCCAACTCTGCCTCCTGTCTTTTTTGTCAGTGCCAAACCGTACAGCATAGCAGGTCTCACGACCATCTTGTGAACCTTCCCTTTCACTCTTGCTGCTATCCTTCT
>VUQH01073874.1:0-21011 GCA_015106775.1 Etroplus canarensis
CCTTTTTGACAAAGCTTATAGTTTGGGCTTAGTTATGCTATAGTAGGTTTAGGCTGCTTGGGGGCTTCTTATGATGTGCTGGGAATTTCTTCTCCACCCACCTCTTTTTACTCCCCATGCATTTATTTGTGACAGATGGCTGTCCCTCCCTGTGCCTGGTTCTGCTGGAGGTTTCTTCCTGTTAAAAGGGAGTTCTTCCTCCCCACAGTTGCCAAGTGCTTGCTCAAAGGACACTGTCTGATTGTTGGGCTTTTCTTTCTAATACCTTAGGGTCTTTACCTTACAGTGTGAAGCATCTTGGGATGACTTTTGCTGTGAAGTGGCGCTATATAACTACAACTGAATTGAACTGAACTGAACTGAACCCACTCGGGAAATGGCAGAATGGTTCAATGTAGAAAGTGTTTGCATGCTGAAAGAGAATCTTTTTTTTTTCTTTTTTTTCAAAAATCTTTTTACAGTTTGGGTAATACACTTATTAAGTATAACCTTACTACTTCCATAGGAACTAAGAGAGTAAGTAGCAGCCAGGTGCTGCTAATGACATGAACTTGATTAATTGATCAGCCAGTGTGAATGCCTCTATAAAAGCAGAAGTTTTGAGCATTCAGGTGTGTGTTAACACATTGCCACAATCGTCCCTGGAGTAGACATCCCAGCAAATTAACCCCTGTTCAATGCTCAGAGAAACTGCAACCAAAAAAAAAAAACACATCTCTACAGGGCTCTGCTTCTACAGTGCTCAGGTTTACAAAGTTGCATGTGAACAAACCACAAGACTTCTAGAACAATGTCCTTTTAACAGATGAGGCCAAACTAGAGATGTCTGACCATAATGCACAACACCAAGTTAGCTAAAAATCCAAACACAGCATATCAGCAAAAACCATATACCAATGGTCGAACATGGTGGTGGAGGGGTAGACTTGGGCTTGCTTTGCAGCCATAGGACACCTTTCATTCGTTGAGTTAACCATAAACTCCTCTGTATACCAAAATATTCTGGAGTCAAATGTGAGGCCATCTGTGTGACTGCTAAAGTTTGGCCCAAACTGGGTCATGCAACAGAACAATGACCCCGAGCACACCAGCAAATATACAACAGAATGGCTGAAAAGAAAAGAATCAAGGCGTTGCAATAGTCCAGTCAATGTCCACACCTTAACCTGACTGAAATGGTGGTGGGATCTTAAGACAGGCATAAACAAATACCAACAAATCTCAATAAATTGAAGCAACGTTATGAAGAGCAGGCCAGAATTCCTCTACAACAATGCGACAGATGCTGATTCTGACAGACTGATAAAGTCATCCAGAAAATGATTATTTGAAGATTTGCAGTTAAAGACGGTTCTTTAAGCTACTGAATGGATAGAACAGAAGGTCTTGCTCCAGATTTCCACCAGCTATATAAGAAATCTTTAAAAATTGGCTGATGCTCCCAAAGGGTAAGATAGCAGAATTCTCAAATTATCACATGCACATTAGTCCATTTTTACTAGCTACTCTAGTGCCTTGAAAATTTATTTTTTTCAAGTTTGTTCGATTCAATTCACCATCCTGTGGAGTGGCAATATTACACCAGAAGACGATATATTTTAGCCTCTCATTCAGTTTAGATCTAGAAACCCATTGGCTAGTCTGCTTGAGGTTTGCCTCAGGCAAATTCACAAAAGAACATCATATCATACAGTAGCTAAAAAGGGACAACTCCTTCATAAACCCCCCCTAAGTGGACCACTATACAAAAATGTAATCCTTTCATGTAAAAATTGCCCTTAAAAATTTTTGTTTTCTGTATCGATTAAACAAGTAACACAGTTTAGTGATTGTCAGGAGCTGGAAAAAGTATTATTAAACTCTGAAGGCCAGGCTAGCTTTTTCCCACTGCTAACCACCTCCCAGCTCTAACTCAATATTTAACGGTAA
This sequence comes from Etroplus canarensis, assembly GCA_015106775.1. Lineage (NCBI taxonomy): Eukaryota > Metazoa > Chordata > Actinopteri > Cichliformes > Cichlidae > Etroplus > Etroplus canarensis. The sequence goes on from VUQH01073874.1 coordinate 1,930, forward strand.
GCCTATAGACTTGGGCTCTTCATATTTCTCCGAGCAAGAGAGTGAATTCTTAAAATAATCATTCTTAAAATACTGAGCTGTTTCTTTAAATAGGTATTGAATCAAAATTTGCCAAACTCTGCAGGTGCAGTGTTAGTGGAGCTAAACAAAAGAGAAAAGAGCTGGTGAGCAGCTCTCATCGTTTGAAACGTTATACAGTCTCGCTATGTTCGTACACAAAGACACATTTCCCTTTGTTTATGTCATCCTTTTTCTGTTTCCATCCTCCACCCACTCACAGTGATGTGCTAGAGCGCAGTGGACTCTTTACACTGTACCAGTGGAGAACGTACTCAATAAGTGCTCTCATCTCTTCTCCTCCTCATCGCATCCCACCCTTCTCTTCCTCCTCTCCACATTGAATCAGATATGCCCTTTCTCTCTTTGTTTTCTTTCATAAAAGTGTGTGTCTGTGTTGTGATGTGCTGATGAAATGTCCTGCTCAAGTCAAACAGGTCAAGCTCATCTCTTTTATATGCCACAATTTGCTTATTCCACTCACACAGTACATCCTGAAATGTTTTGACATCCTCCTTCACCTGTGACATGCATGTGACCTTCTCTAAACAAGGAAGCCAGCAAAGAAAAAAAATGCCTCAAATCTCAAATAGTCAGATAGAATAAAAAAATGAATAAAAAGGATATTTTTTAACAAATGGCGCCTAGGACATACAATGCCTTGCTAAAGTATTCATATCCCTTGAACTTTTCCACATTTTTTCACATTAAAACTGCAAATGTAAATGTGTTTTATTGAGACTTTATGCGATAGGCCAACAAAAAGTAAAGCATAATTGTGAAGTGAAAGGAAAATCATTTATGGTTTTCCATTTATTTAAAAAAAATTTGCATATGTATTCAGCCTCCCTGAGTCAATACTTTGTAGAACCACATTTCGCTTCATTTACAGTTGCAAGTCTTCTGGGGTATATCTCTATCAGCTTTGCACACCTAAAGACTGAAATGTTTGCCCATTCTTCTTTGTAAAATAGCTCAAGCTCAGTCAGATTAGATGGAGAGCATCTGTGAATAGCAGTCTTGACACAGATTCTCAGTTGTATTTAGATCTGGACTTTGACTGGGTCGTTCTAACACATGAATATACTTTGATCTAAACCATTCCACTGTAGTTCTGGTTGTATGTTTATGGTCATTGTCCTGTTGGAATATGAAGCCCCGTCCCAGTCTAAAGTCTTTTGCAGACACTAACAGGTTTTCTTCCAAGATTACCCTGTATTTGGGTATATACCATCTTCCCTTCAACCCTGACCAGCTTCCCTGCCCCTGCTGAAGAAATGCATCCCCACAGCATGATGCTGCCACCACCATGTTTCGCAGTGGGAATGGTTTGTTCCACCACACATAGCATTTTGCATTTAGGCTGGTGGCAAATTATAAATGAGACTTCTTATGGTTTTCTTTCAGCAACGGCTTTCTTCTTGCCACTCTTCTATAAAGGCCAGATTTGTTGAGTGGATGACTAATAGTTGTCTTGTGGACAGATTCTCACACTTGTGCTGTGGATCTCTGCAGCTCCTCCAGAGTTACCATGGTTGCATCTCTGATTAACACTCTCCTTGCCTGGACTGTCACTTCAGGTGGATGGCCATGTCTAGCTAGGTTTGCAGTTGTACCACAGTCATTTCATTTTAAGTTGATGGATTAAACAAGCCCTGCTTTAAACTTCTCCACAACTTTATCCCTAAGCTGCCTGGTGTGTTCCTTGGGCTTCATGGTGCTGTTTGTTTATCAATGTTCTCTAACAAATCTCTCAGGCCTTCACAGAACAGTTGTATTTATACTGAGACTGAATTACACGCAGGTGGACTCTATTCACTAATTAGGTGACTTCTGAGGGCAATTGGTTGCACTGGATTTTAATTAGGGATATCCAAGTAAAGGGGGCTGAATACATCCGCAACCCACACTTTTCAGATTTTTATCTGTAATAAATTTTGAAAACCATGAATCATTTCCTTCCATTTCACAACTACTCTGTGTTGGCCTATCACATAAAATCCTATTAAACTACATTTACATTTGCAGTTGTAGCGTGACAAAATGTGGAAAAGTGTAAGGGGTATGAATACTTTTGCAAGGCACTGTATATATGAATTCAGAAGGGCTAAAAGTCTAACAGCTATGTCCATACATAAGAAAATGTCTGTGTTAAATAGAATCCAATGACTGCTAATCAGATGATTCTTGGGGACTAATATGTGTAATTAAAGAGAGATTTACAGCTCTTTAAGTAATTTATGATTGTTTAATCAAGGATGGAGAACTTCTATTTCAGTCTCCAAGACATTAAATGTTTTGCTCAATCTGTGCTGTAATGCCTGACTTTTTTTTCTAGTAAGAGTATTTTGAAGCTATTGATTCCAACATTATTTGACCTTTTGAGTTGTGTTACTTTTCCTCAAACTGACTGAACAACAAATCTAAAATTTTATGTCAAGCAAATCATTTCTACAGAAGAAACTTAAATACAAGGCTCATTCCAGTTTGAGGAGTTATGACCTACCTACAAACCTCTTAACCATCAATAAACAGAATATCAGTGAAGTGGTAGCTCATCTGGCTCACAATCCATAACAATTTACAGGTTATTGTAATATGTGAAGTACAGAAATGAAGTGATGGAAATGACCAAACTCCTCTCCTTATCCCAGACATCCTTTGGAGGAACCTCATTTCCAATGCTTGTATCTGTAATCTCATTGTTCGGTCACTGAACACAGCTTGTGGCCATAGATGAATGTGGAAATGTAGCTCAACCAATAAATCGACATCTTCACTTTCATTTCCAACTCTCTCTTCATCACAACAGACCAATACAGCATCCACATCTCTGCATATGCTGCCCCAATCCATCTGTCAATCTGCTCCTCCCCTCTTCCCTCCATGAATTGCTACCTTATTATGGTAGAGAGGTTTGTGTATCCTTATGATTCAAGGAGCTTTGTTGTCGGGGGCTTGGCCAGACTCAGCACAAATGACCAAAGTGGGCCCATCCTCCTGCACATCCACCACCCTTGTGAAGAGCCATAGACGTCCAATACTTTTGTGAACTTGGTGGTGGCCAAAGGCAGAGGACCTGACCAATCCTTGCCTACTTAAACTGCTTTAGGTCCAAGGAAAAATGTGGTATCAGCAAAAAATACAATCAGGTATTCCTTCAGTAATAAGGCTTGAGATTGTCAATCAGGCATTGATCTCATTCTTGGAAACCTGGAACTCAGGTGTTATTGCTTGTTTACACACCAACTCTTAATAAGAGGCCATTAGCAATAGACATAGTTTGCTAAATTCATTCAGCTTCAGCCAGAAGAAAAGATAAGAATGAAATCACGGGGTAAAGAGATTAAAAGATACTTCTACACTTATTTTAGTTACGTTTTCAGTAATCAGAAATCAGAAGTAGATATCTTCTGTTTTTACTGTAGTAAGAAATGCTGAACCAAATCTCCAATAGAATTCTTACCTTAGCTGTGGCCCTGGCCTGGTACTCTGGACAGCCATTCACTGTAATTGTTTCATGCATGTACTGGTACACCTGAAAGAAATGAAGAGAGGAAGGTGTTACAAACACAGACAGTTTTTGGTTCATAAAAGCTCCAACTGTTAATTTCCATAGTCAAATAATAGTTTTTGTCCAAAGAAACTTTTGCACTGGATGCGTATAATAATAAACAAACTTGTAGGAAGGATATGGCACAGACTCAAGCTATGAGAAATATTATTGCTGCTAGTGCTATCTCAAAGCAGCACTCATAATGATAGGTCCTCACTGAAGGAATAGTATTTAATAACATCTTGTAACATAAATCCCATCAAGATCTGCGACGCTGTCTTTCAGCGAACACATTGGCAGTATCAACGGCTAATCAGATAAGAGAGAAAAAGAATTTTGTAGCTATGAACGGAGAGGACTATTTCTGTTACTGTATAAAATTCAGTTGTTTTTTTGTGCAGCACCTTGTCATGTCCATTTTTGTCCTACTAAAGTTGCTTTGCAGGATTCACAGTTAATATGAATCCCTGTTTATCTTAATCAGTTTATCCATTGTCTAAAGCTCCCTTCCCCCTCCCTTTAAGCCAACTTTATTCTGATTGGCTGCCCCTTGTTAGCAGAAGGTCTAAATAAGTAGGTGCATAGTGCTCACATTACTCATATGAACATATTAGGAATACACCCTCTCACTGACATCAAGGGTAGAAAAACCTGTAAGAAAGTAAGCCCTTAGAGTAGTCTTCAAATATGCTCATCTCATTATCAGAAAATCTGGCCATGTTTAATAGCATTGAATGTAGGAGTAATTACATGAAATAAAAAAGAAAAAGTATACTAGGTCCCCTGAATTTTTTAGGCATGGAAAATGAGGTGCATTCTGGTCCAAACATTACAGGCAGGATAAAAAAGTCTCCAGAACAAGAAGCAACAGAATACTGCAGGGACTTAAATGGTGCTAAAACATGGGTTGCTGTACAGTATGTCCAGCTGGATAAAAAAAAAAAAGTTTTCTATTTGCTGAAGCAGACAGAATCAGTGCAGACAGCTGACCTTTCCAGTTTAGATGGGGCTTTTAAGAACACCTTTCAAGTGAACTTGTTCAAAGAATAAAAGAGAGAAGGAGACAGCGGTGAATGATGACACATGGTTAATACACTGTAAAAAAATACCTTTTTCTTTTTTTAAGCCGTAGCTTTTAGACTTCAAATACAATTATACCATACATTAGGCATATCTGCCTAATTAACTTGAAACAAATTCTGGTGGTGAGATAGATAGATAGATAGATAGATAGATAGATAGATAGATAGATAGATAGATAGATAGATAGATAGATAGATAGATAGATAGATAGATAGATAGATAGATAGATATTTTAGAATTCAGCAGCTTACACAATACAAATGACTCTTGCACAAATACAGATACAGCCTATTCAGCAAATACAGATGCCACATAAGCTAAGGGTAAAATGTAAAAAATAAGACAGATGGTAAAAAATATAAAACTACACAGTAAATACAGATACCTCTTACATTAAAGTTAAAATATGAAAACAAGTTCAGTACGTTTAGGGTTGTGAAGTGCCAGCTAGATGAATATGATAACCCTCCTAATTTCCCTGACCCTCACTTGTGGTAGCTAGCAGGTACTGCCAACATGTTTCAACATGTTTTTGATCAGTGCCAAAATGCCACTCATCAAAAAATAAAGTTGCTGTTCAAACTACAAGTGTTGCTGGATTCACTTGAAATTTTATGATCTTCCCTGTGCACCTTGAAAGCACGGGAAGTTGTGCCAGAAACCTCTACTCTGTTTCTAGAGTAGTGGTTAACACATTCACCTTATAAGTAAAAGGTCCCTGGTTCAGTTCCAAGTGAGGACACAAGCTCCTCTCACCGTGGAGGATTGCATCTGGTGTAAAACCTCTGCCAAATGAGTAATGTAGATGAATCTGCTGTGGCGACCCCTTGGGGAAAACACAAGGAAGTGGCATTTTATATAGACACATAAATGGCTGGCCGTGAGTCCCCCCAGGTACAGATTCCAAAATCAGAAAAGTAATGGAGGAAAACAGAGAATTTAACAGTACACAGACAATTTTGTTTTCTTTTTACCACCAGTGCTGCTGACCTACTTGTATGCATGATCTGCTGCTGCACTTTGGTAAACATAAAATTGAAACTTTGTTTGCCTATATTTAAAGCCATCAGGCTGCTATTTTTTAATTATCAAAGGTGATTCATTTGCACAAACACAGGTAAGACTCAAAGTGGCCTGCAGAGGTTCATGGCTCTCTGTTTCACAGTAGGCTTAAAAATGCTAATAGATTTTTTCCCTCCACTTCACAATTGTTCCACTTTTTTAGTAATAATAATAATAATAATAAGTAAACAATTTAGTTATTATGGTTCTATGATTTCATAAAGTCAACAGAAACATGTTAAAACTCTAAATAGTCATATATAGCCACTGCAGAGTAATCAAATGAGGTAAAAGATTTCATTTACATCTATTAGTAATCTTGATAGTCTCATTTATATTTAGACTGTCACCTTCATTAAGATAAGACATAACTTATGAATTTCCCAAAGTTTTTAAATTCTATTTTTACAACAATTAAAAAACTAAGTTAAACCAAAGAAAAATATAACAAATACTTTAAAGAAGTAGGCATTCTAAGGCTCACGTTTTGTGTATCCATACATACTTTTTGGGTCTGGAATTGCTTAAAAATGGCCCTTTTAATGGTAGAGGTTGCCAAACCCTGAAGTAATCCCTGAGAGTCAAAAACTCAGGCTTCAGACTGCTCTAAAATGCTCAGTTTTAGATAGTTTTTTCAACTCTCGGCTCAGTATCATATGCCTAATATGGTCAAGTCAGGCATGCAGCTCTGGCTGTAAGTACACAAACCCCACCCACCTATTTAAACCTTCTATTTGCAAGGGGTAGACAATCTAAAAAAGATGACCCCAAGGGAGGAGGAGGGTAACCCGAAAAGTTTGTTTCAGAGAGAGGATGAACTGATGGGCTGCACCAAGGGCAAGTATAAGACAATTACTTTGAAATGTGAATCATGCAAGGCCACTCTAGTAGAGTAGATCCAGATATGGACCTGGAAATATATAGGTCATAGTAAAGTGAGTCCTCTTTAAAATGAATGAGCTCTATGGGCTGATGTCAAAAATTCCCAGAGGAACAAAACAGTCCTGTTTCTCTGCCTCCAAAGCTGCCCGCTGCCTGCCCCCTTCTTTTCATCACATTCAAGAAAAACTCGAGTCTCTGAAGCAGACAGACCCATACACTGCACAGAGTGAACTTAGGGGTCCTATTGCTTGGGAAAACACATCATCTTCTCTACTCCTGTATGGATTAGATCAAGTACATTTTCTAAATGTCAGTTCAAGTTTAGCCAGGCTTGTGTGCATTATATTTATCAATGTATGAAAGACATTTTCCGAAAGCAACAACCTTTAAGATATCCGTCTGTTTTTCACAGCTCTGGGCAATGCCAAGCTGCCCATCTAATACCGTATCACTACAACTCCACCCCAAAGCAGTATAAAGCAGGCCCTGCTTTTGCAACTAACTTAATTAAATGCATAAATTACTGGATAGTACAAGCTCAGTTTACATTTATGGCATTCACAGTTAATTCAACAAATGAGCAATCAAATTTTAACAGAACAAATTAAAGTCTGCATCTCAGTGAAAAAGAAAAAGAAAACAACAGCTTCTCAGTGCAAAACGAATTTGGAACAAATATCTATGACATATTGGATATCATGGCTCAGAAATAAATTTTAATTATCATTTTCCACTCCCTAGATGACGTCTCTCATCAAAGCACAGCAACTTGTTGGAAGGGCATACAGCAGAGAGCTTTGGCGACCCCAGTACAACATTACAAGGACTTCACTTTTCTGTATCATCAAAAGGGTGTATACTTATAGGATACAAACCTTCAGATATTTGTATGTAGAGATCTCAAGAGTGAAAAAAAATATCCCTGAGCTCCTGTCGGCTTGTTTGCTCATGAATCTCAAAGACCAAATGACTAGCTTTTGAGAGTGCAGCTCCACACTTCAGACTGCAACATGTTTTTGTATCTTCATAGTGTTGCAGATGCATTTTGATAAGAGAAGCCTGCAGTCCACACACACACAACTCAACTCCCAGATGACACCTTTTCCTGAGGACTTCTTCCACCTATGCACTTTTCAAGGCTTAGCACAGCTTTATAAATGCCACAAAAAGGTTTTTCCAGCCTCTGTCTGACTATGGAGTGACTTCTTTTACCCCTCATCTATCCCTTTGTTAAAAAAACAAAACGACAAGTGCTAATTACAGCAATTTATTCAGTCCGTGATAGTCTCTCCCTCTTAGCACCTTTTAGAGAAGAAGTCTGTAACAAAATGGGCTTTATCTATTTGTTAAAGTAAAGCATTTTGGCCCTTTAAACATTGTCTCGGTTATGTAAATGTTTATTAATGGCTCTATTCAAACATGACAAGAGCGTTACAGATAGAGCTGCAATACTTATGCAATATTTGGCATCTGCTGAGGAGGCGGCACAGCACTGAGCCAAAAAGTAATGATACCCAGGGAAGAAAAAATTCTCAGGTCTCTCATAGGATATACATCATTCGAGCATTTAAAAACGAATTAATTGCCAAGGTGAGCACAAGGGTGGCCAACATCTCTCTTTGAGATACCCTAATCATTTTTTGTTATCCAGCTCATCCTCTATTCGATTAAAAAAACATTCGACTCCTCTATATATACAGTCTGAAAAAAATACAGTCGAAATAATCTTTAAATATGACAGACATATTTTAAAAATATCTAATAAATAAAAGAACAAAAAGGGGTGCGTGTGTATGTATCCACCCCCTGCTATGAAGCCCCCAAAAAAGCTATGGTGCAACCAATTACCTTCAGAAGTCACATAATTAGTTAAATAATGTCTACCTTTGTGCAATCTAAGTGTCACATGATTAAGTTACACATACACCTGTTCTGAAAGGCCCTGGAGTCTGCAACACAATCAAAAGGCATCACCAAGCAAGACACACCATGAAGACCAAGGAGCTCTCCAAACATGTAGGGACAAAAAATGTGGAGAAGTACAAATTAGGATTGGGTTATAAAAAAATATCTCAAACTTTGAAAAACTCACAGAGGACCATTAAATTCATCATCACAAAATGGGAAGAATATGGCTTTCCACCAAAACTCACAGACCAGCCAAGGTGGGCATTAATCAGAGAGGTAGCAAAGAGACCACAGGTAACCCTGAAAGAGTTGGAAAGCTGCACCATGGAAACTGGTGTATCTATCCATAGGACCGCAGTAAGCTGTACACCCCACACAGCTGGGCTTTATGAAAAAGTGGCCAGAAAAAAAAGTCATTGTTTACAAAAAAGGGTAAAAAGGCATGGTTAGAATTCACCAAAATGCAGGTAGGACACTCCCCAAACATATGGAAGACGGTTATTTCGTCAGATAAAACTAAAACGGAACTTATGGCCATCAAGGAAAAAACTAGTGAAGCATGGTGGTGGCAGCATCATGCTGTGGGGATGTTTTTCAAAGTAGGGACTGTGAAACTGGTCAGAATTGAAGGAATGGTGATGAATGGTGCTAAATACATGGAAATTCTAGAACAGAAACAGTTTATTATTATTATTATTATTATTATCATTTTGGGAATGACTGAAACACCTGAATTCAAGAGGTGTGGCCCAATACTTTGTCCATATAGTGTACCTTTACCTTTATTTTATTTGTCTATTTTGCTGTGTATAGATACTTAGATTATTTTTACAAGACATGCTTATGTTGACATAAATGTACCCATACAAGTAGCTATGTCTCTTGTTGGACTGGTTTTACATCATGTGGACGTAATGTTCAAATCTGTGTCAGGTTTTTTTAATGAACAATGTGATTCATTGAAAAAAATATATAATTTTTGCCAAGTTTTGACAGCAGTGATGAACATACACGTAGTCATTTAAACCATGCTTTTAAATCAAATATTAATTTTTTTTCATAATTCACAGTATTTTCTTATTTAATAATCATATGTAAATATCAGTACTCTGAAGATAGTTGAGCTGATATCTCCCTTCATATTTAAGTCGACTGCAGTGCCCTAAAGAAAGCCAAAAAATGGAACAAACAGCTTTGTGCTTTTGAATGTCAACCTCCTCTTGTGGTGGCTGCACTTTGCTCTAAAAAGGCCAGCTGTCCTGCAGGCATCTTTCCTTTAGCCAGATGTCTTCGCTGCCTTTGCTACACCAGAACAGTCACTCCACACTCTCCTACATGGTTCCCTTCTGCTTAGTTTACCACAGATTTCTGGTTTTAATGGTGACATGGACACAAGCACACTCCTGCTAAAGGAATACCAGCACCACAAAGCCTATCTAGGAAGAGATGCCTACAGGGAAAATATAAGTGAGGCAGCTTCGGACCATAGCTTCTTGTTTTGTCTACTGAGAGATGGAGAGGCTGAATTGGGGTGGAGAGACTGAAGGGGGGTGGCGGATGGGGTGGGGGTGAGTAAAACAGAGGGCTTAGTCTGGTTAATGTAGTTGGAAAAAGATGAAAACCATTACAGTTACCCTCTCAGTGGTGCAAACCATGACACCAAGGGAAAATATAGAACTTGAATGAACTGACTTAATGTACATTTCATCCTTCAACTTAATGTGATGTGGGAGTCCGAGGTATTGTGATGGAATCAACACAAATCCCAGTCAATTATGCTGATTGAAAATCTCTGCTGAAGTGGAAAATCAACTGCAATTTCAAAGCTGATGAAAAACGCCATCGCTCTGAGCCAGCTTATTGCACTTCCTGTGTTCGTCACGTGGATCTCTCTAACCCAATATACAGCAAATCCCTCTCCTCCATCATTTCCAGCTGGTTAGTTCTTCCAGTCATCTCATCTTGTGTCCTTCCTTTCCCATTTGCAAGGCTGATTGACCCTGACAACTCATTCAGGGTGTTGCAGTGAAACTAATGCTGTGACACAAGATTCTCCCTACACCACTGATGAACGTGGCGAGGGAAAGACAACCCGCTCATCAAACTCTGTCTCCTTGTCATTTATCTCTAACTCTGCTGAACTGGTTGTTTTCCCTACATCCATTCTTCATATTGACAGCTGACTTGTCATCCTCTAACAAGGCTGATTCATGGTTTGCAAATTCTCTTTGCATAGACATAAAGTAGGGGATCGGGTTTATACTCCACAGACAAGATTAGCGTCCAAACCTGCCGTCTCAGGCTCTGAATGACCCAATTGTGTGTAAGAAAAGGAATCACACCACAGATTACAGGATAAGAATTGCACTGGAAAGAAAGGTCATCTGTAATAATGAAATCCCACAAGGTGAGTGTGATCAAAATGAACAAGAGGAGGGTTCAGTTAGCTTAACCCACAATTTATAGGGAGCAAGTACAGTCAAAATTAATTAGAATATGATTATACAGAAAATAATTTTTGAGCAGCTTCAGAGTGAAGGAAAACTTACCTAGATTTAAAAAAAATATCATGTTGTGTGGACTAAAAAGCAGTGCTTTTTTTAGAAATGATGGATGTATTTTTCCTCTTTCAGGCAGCAACTAAGCTGAAATTACTGCTATTACAGCATAAAAACTACTTTCTGAGATTTCACTTTCACTTAAGGCTGGTAATCCATCACAATGAACGTTTGTTGTCCATGCTGTTGTATCATTTTTTGGCTGAAGGTGCTGATTTATTCCTTCCTCTGTGAAACTCAGCTATTTGAGATGTTAGAGCCGAAAACCAAAATGTCAAGGCATTTCTTTCCATCTCTAGTAATTGAATTAATTGTAATTAATTGCTACTTGCAAGAAGAACACAATAAACAGTACAATTTTTAGAAATTGCTGGCTGTCATGTAAAGAATACTGCATGGCTGAACGAAAAGAAAATGTATTGAAACTACAGTTCTTCAAATGGCCACTTGAGGCTATCAATATCCACAACATCTTATTAAAATGGCCAGATTTGCAGCAGAAAGACATGTTTCCAGTCAGTGACAAAAGAATGTTCTGCTCTCTTTTAAATCCTGCTTTATGAAAATACAGGGCTTTATGAGGCGGCTGGGTGTCTATTAGGAGTTATCGCATAATCTAACAAGTAAAATGACTTTGGTAAATTAAATTTTCATCTTTTATTTATATATTAGCACTAATTATCAGGAATCTGTATCTGTGCGTGCTATGTATAGTCTGTGGATGCTTATCAAACTGGCTAGTGTTAGCTGTGACTTAGCATTTCACCCTCTGGGCCTAAAAAACAGTCACTTCTGGCTCCAAAAAACCAGGATGATGACTTCCATAACGCTAAATTTCCAAAGGTGGGTCCATAATTCAACAGGGGTGTGATGGTAGATGTCTGTGGTGCTGAAGCTACAAATCCCGGCAGATAGATTACAAAATGTCCATACTATTTCAGCCCAACATATGCTTACCCTGTCATTTTACTATAGAGCCTACTCAGATACTTACTCTGGATGGCATTACCTTGGCCTCCAGTGATACTGTGAGGGATTTTGGAGTCATTTTTGACCATGATGTGTCAAACAAATATATATGCCTTCTTTTATCTGCAGTATCACTGAAATTATAAACATCCTGTTTCAGTGACGTTGAAAAACTAGTTCATGCATTTATCACATTTAGGCTTGACTATTGTAATTCATTGCTATCTGGCTGTTCTAAAAGCTCCCTACAATTTCCCCCCTGGGATTACTGAAGTATTCTGATTCTAATTCTGATAAAAGGCCTTCACTTGATCCAAAACCCTCCTATCGTATTTCCCCCATACTGGCTTCTTTTCATTGCCTCCCTGGTAAATCCAGAATTCAATTTAAAATCATTCTCCTCACACACAAACTCTTTTAATAACAGGCCCCATCCTATCTTAAAGCTCTCATAGTACTATATTTTACCAACACTGCACTTTGTTCTCAGAGTGCAGGGTCACTTGTGGTTCCTAAAGTTTCTAGAAGTAGAATGGGAGGTAGAGACTTTAGTCATCAGACACTTTTCCTCTGGAACCAGCTCCCAGTTTGTATCTGGGAGACAGGCAACCTCTCTACATTAAAGATTAGGCTTAAACCTTTCCATTTTGATAAAGTTTATATTTAGGGCTGGATCAGGTGACCCTGATCATGGGGGACTTCCCATGGTGCACTGAGCATGTCTTCTCCACCCACCTCTTTTCACCCCCATGCATTTATATGCTGCTGCTACTTGTCACTGTGGTCTTTTCTCTCCCATAGTCTGTGTCTCTCTTTGCTCTCCTTTTTCTCTTCTCTTTCCCCTCACCTCCAACCGGTCGAGGCAGATGGTTTCCCCTCCCTAAGCCTGGTTCTGTCGGTGGTCTCTTCCTGTTAAAAGGGAGTTCTTATCTCCCACTGTCACCAAGTGCTCATAGGGGATAGTCTGATTGTTGGGGGTTTCCTCTCTGATATTGTAGGTTTTTTGCATTACAGTTCTAAGTGCCTTGCGGTGACTTTTGTTGTGAACTGGCGCTATGTAAATAAAAACGAAGCAAATTGTTTTATGCAGGTCAAATAAACAAGAACCCCCAGTAAAAAATACAACTTCATTACAAATGCTGTTATTTTTAATAAATGGAACATGCAGCCTATAAAATGAAATTAGCAACCTTCCTAAATGAAACTCACTATTCGACTGCACCCTAGGTGACATTACAGGACCTCCAGCTAGTCTTTATATACATGCTATAGGTACAAATTACTGTAAAGGGGCTGCAACTAACAAAAGCATGGTTCGCATTCTTCAGTTTTTACTGTGCCTATTAAAGAGACCGAAACAGAGGCAGGCTGTGAGTGAGAGGAACACATAATCAGTTAGAAAAAGTCAACCCTGTGGTTGTGGTGTTTTCTCTTGTCACAGACAAACACATTAAAAAAGATGTTAGCATATCAGACCATTAAATCCAGCCTAACTGCCACTTTCCCACTGAGATTCCCTTCCACTCAAAGACTGTCTCTCCTGACTGCTTCAGATGGAAACAGAGAATCGGAGTACACAGCTGTTGAGAGCATGCGATATTCCACAACATGACCTCCTTTAATACTCTGCATAATAATAGTAATAATCTACAGTATGCAACAGCCATCACTTATAACAGGTCCTCCAGCTGGCTCAGTACAGAGCGATGCTGTTGTAGCATCAGTTTTCCAAATGTGCCATTGACTATAAACTATAGTCGTCCTCACTGCAGCCCACTAATCCCAGAGCATCTCTCATGGTTTCCCTGGTGACTGTGTTTAGCCAGCTCTTTGTGGGTGAAGTGCTTTGCATCTTTGCCTCTTGGCAAACAGCAATCACTGCTGCTGCTGGGGCCTTTTTCAGAGGTTTTTGAGAATCACTGTCATTGCACTTCACTGACTGGCACTGAGATCAGTCAACTGGTTGCCAGACGTGCAGTTGGTGCCAGGATGTGCCAGGCTTTCCCAAGCTGGCCAGCACAGAACAGAGCAGAGAACCATACTCCTTCCTTTGCGTTGTATGTTTTCAGGGATTTTACATAACAATCGATTAGCATTAATTACTCCTAACTGGTGTCATTGCTACTGTCGGCGAACTTTCTATTATGACTACACACTAGTTGAAATATTAGTGATCTCTAAAATTCATTGATTAAGCTGCAGCTATAAAGGGCAATAAAATGGAATGTCTCGTCAAATACCACAATTTATCAAACCTTGCATTACTTCCCATAATGGTCCTTGTCGATCTTTTTGCTCACTCTAATGGGGATCTATGTGCTTTGCCTTCATTTCTGTCATACATATATGCACATGTATACGTACATACATACACAGTCATGCGAAAAGCAAATTTTTCATAGGACTCTTTGCAGTCCTGTAAAAAAAGAGTACTTGATTAACTGATCATTGGCCAGTGTGATCACCTTTATACAACCACAATTTTTGCCACTTTACTGGCCTGGAGCATTCAGATTTGTGTTAACACAATTCTATAATTGTTCCAGGAGTGGACGCCCTAGCAAATTCACCCCAAGGTCAGACTGTGCAATGCTCAGAGAAACTGCAAAAAAACCCAAGGGCTACATGTCAGACTGCACAGGCCTCAGTTAACAAATGTGAAGCGTTAAAGTTCATGGCAGTGATGTTAGAAAAAAAACAAATAAGTGGGGCTTGTTTGGAGGAAAATGCCTTTTCTCTCTAAAAAAAAATATTGCAGCTCGGCTTAGGTTTGCAAAGCTGCATCTAAACAAATCACAATACTCCTGCCCTTTGGACAGAGGAGACCAAGGTGGAGATATTTCGTCATAATACACAGCGTCGTGTTTGGTGAAAATGAAATACACCAAATCAGAACAAACAACTCATACAAGCTGTCAAGCATGGTAGTGGAGGGGTGAAGATTTGGGCTTGTTTTGAAGCCACAGGACCTGGACAATTTGCAGTCATTAGGTCAACCATGAACTCCTCCATATGCCAAAGTATTCTAGAGTCAAATGTGAGACCATCTGTCTGACAGTATGCAACAGGACAACGATCCCAAACACACCAGCAAATCTTTAACATAATATCTGAAAAAGAAAAGAATCAAGGTGTCCAGACCTCAACCCAATTGAAATACTGTGGAAGGAACTTAAGAGTGCTGTGTATAAATGAATGCCCACATAACCTAATGAACTGAGGCAACATGGTAAAGAAGGGTGTGTCAGTAACAATGTGAGAGACTGATAAAGTCATACAGAGAACAATTACTTCAAGGCATAACTGTTAAAGGTGGTTCCACACGCTTTTGAATCATGGGGGGACTAAAGTTTTTCATATGACTGTGCACGCTCTTCTCTAAATACTCTGATTCAGACAGTTTTTCTTTTCTACTTGTAGATCAGCATGATGTCAATGAGTCATGATATCGCTAACATGAATATCCCAGGTACACAGCTCTGGCTGTGAGCAGAGAAGCCCTACCCACCTGATGTTAAAACTTTCTGTTTACAAGGGGCAGCCAATCAGAAGAAAGCTGCTTTAAAGAGATGGGAAAAACAACTTATTTCAGACAGCAGAGGAGATAAGTGGTAGCATTAATGTCCTCTATAAGATAATATAGGACAATTTTGCCCTGTGAATCATGCAAAACTACTCTAGTAGAGTCTAAGATGAAGAGCTGGAAATATGCAGCTCACATAAACATTAAAAGTGGGCCTGCTTTTGTAATACAGTTTATATCTGACAAGGAATGCCATTATTATAAGGCTTTCCCCCCTGAAAATAATTAAGGTGTATTGTATTGTATTGGCAAGGCATGGCATTTAGTAAATGTTCTGTTAAGGTTTAAGGATGGGTAAGGTATTGTTGAATATTGAAGCCAGTGTTTGCTTTTTCATTATAATCTTTAGTTGCACCCATACTCTTTCCCAACACTCCTTGCATACTTCCAACTCAACATACAACATTTTTTCCCAATTTTTAAGACCCTTAAGATCTTTACTATTTTACTTACCCCATGTATAATTATACAAGTAGCAGAAACTTCTTTTGACTCAGAAAGTAAGTTTTGTAAACCATAAATTACAGCAGCTGGCTCAGACCTGCAGAAATCACTGACTGTCTAAAACATATTAGGGAAAATTTTTTGCCCTGCAGCAGTAAAAACTTATTACATGTCTGTTTAATTTACAACACAATTCCCTTCAGAAAATGAAACGGCGCCCTCCCCAACATACTGATCCAGTCCGCTAATTGTCTTTCATTGCAGAATAAATTACATGTTCACTTTGTTTACAATTAACTTGCAAAACAGAGGCCATTGTGGCATCTGTCATCTGTTTCCCTGCTCTTCAAACCACTGTTTGCTTAACAAATTCATGTCACTGGGTAATGCTACTGTATATCACAACAGACAGAACACTAAATACACAAGATCTGTGGTTATCAGCCTGTGCAGCCGCGGCATGTAGAGCGAATGCTCTTGTTTGCTTTATACTCCCGTTGTCCTGATGAATGATCTTAAGATGATGGATCAGTGGGTGGTTGTTTTGCGTGCATGAGAATGAAAGCATTTTAACAAGAGGAGAAAAACAAGAACTCCAGTTTTACAATTCATGCTTTACTCTGTCTCTGTAAAATGCGATTGAAAGCAATCCCTAACAGTGATTTGCTTAATTAAAATTCAGTTTAACAAGCTTATCAAACCTTCAACTTAATGAAACGCTCATGATGTTTTCTGGCCCTGTGAACATTTGAATGTGACTTTTTTTTTCAGGCAGTCAAAAAATTCACTCTGCCTCTGAGTTTTTCTGTTCAGCTCCAGCTATAATAAGGCAGAGCGATAAGCTCTGACATTTTCATTATGCTGCAGTCATTTGTTGATTGATGTAGCTCAATAATGACTTAAAGGTACACTCTGTTTTTCTTCTTCTTGCTCTAGGCTCATTGTGGGGTTGAGTTTGTGTTTCAAAGCACTTACAGAGACCTGACAGCTCATATTGGCTGTTTTACTCCTCCGGCCAACATGTGAAATACCCAAAATATTCATTTTTTGCTGTGTAAAACACCTGCGGGCTGTTGCACCAGCTGACCAAAAGGCTGCATGGAGGTGTGGAAACACACAAAGTGAATATCTATTTCACTTCACAGGACTCAAAAACAAAGGAATTTTAACAATAAGCTGCCCTCAAGAAATTACCAGCACTTTCGTCCCTTGCTGCAATATAGCCATTCAAGCATCACAGATAATCACAAATTTAGAACTCAACTTTTAAGTTTCAGTTGTAACTCATAGTTGAATTGGAAATTCAACTCATTCTTTTCAAACTAATCCAACAACTAGAGTCGCAGTGACACGGTGTTCCTGGCCAACCAGAACATCAATAGCAGAGTAGCTCATGATCCATCACAATTGGAATGTGTGAAGTACTGAAAGAAACTGATATGTTTTCTTGTCAATGGCTGGTCACATTGCACAAACTAATGGGAATTAAAATCCACTGAAAAGTCAAAGAGGCTTGCGCACAATCATATCCCAGACAAATCAGTCTCATTCACTACCAAATCAATGTGTGTGAATTCAGAAATATTATGACTACATGATCAATCCTAATCATAGCCATGTGAAAGCATCAGCATGTCACAGCATTGACTATATTACTGATGTTAGCATAATAGTGACAGGAAGACCCCAACCATGCCTTCCTAATGTGGGACTCATCCAATAGGACCACTCTAACCATCTAACAGGATGTAAGTGGTATGCAGCATGTGTGGCAGTGTGATATTTCAAGCTGTCACGACGTTATCAGCAGCAGATTTACCATCTAAAAGAAGAGAAGCATTGAAAGTCTGCCAGGAGGGTAGAACAACAACAAAAACAACAACAACAGGAATAGCGACAGTGAAATGTTGTGAATTGACCTTCGGATTTTACACTCATAAAAACAGGAAGCTATACGTATCTTCTGTTGGAACACCAGATTACTGCCCAGGGCCCGAAGTTACACCTACACCATAACCCTGGTTCTGACCAGCCCTAGCCTAACTTGAGATGTTATTATGCCATAAATAAACCTAATTACAGCTTTTATGTATAGGTGGCAGAGGGGCACTTGCAAACACTAATTTTATGAACATTACAATCCAGACTAATGCTCTAGAAGGAGCGGTGATTCTTGTGTAATGATGGAAGGACAGACAGACAAGGGATGGACACCCTGTCCTGGCATTAGGTCATCGGTCCCTCAGCTGGATGAGCTTATAATGATCATGGTCGGATGCAGATTGCAACAGAGGACACTGTTTCCACATAAAATAGCAATCCAGTCCAACCATCTCTCATAAACCAGGAAATATTATTCAGATTTCCAGTGTTAAATAAGCTAATGCACATGTCTATTTAGTTAATACAAATTTTGACAGAGAGAAATTGTTGTGTTTGCATGTTTGAAATGTAAACATCTTCTAAGCTGTCAATTTTGAACTAAATTCCACTCAGATTTAGCCTTGATGGTTCTGTACTGTTGACGTGCTTTACATCTCTTACCAACGGAAAAATTACCCAGTAGGTATCTTGATGCATGCTCAATCATCCAGGTAGGTAAAACTTCCAAAGTTGATTCTGTTCATCTGGACGTAAAGTTTCCGTGGGAGAAACGTTTCATCACTCATCCAAGTGACTTCTTCAGTCTCAACTGACTGCAGGTCTCCCCAACCTTATAAACAGTACATCAAGGTCCGTTGATCAAGGCCCACAAAAATCAAAGGCCATGAGCACCATCCACAAAGAGTTGGGGAATGGCTGCAATCACAGCGTTGTAAGACGGCGAAAGATGTACCCTTAGGCCCCCTCCTCGATTCAGAGACGGTCTTTCTCTTTTCACATATATGGCCTCCTTGACTCCCCGCTCAAACCAGCGTTCCTCCCTGTCCAGGATGTGTACATCTTCATCATTGAAAGAGTGTCCACTGGCCTGTAGGTG
>VUQH01073878.1:0-36706 GCA_015106775.1 Etroplus canarensis
CCTTCTCTTTATTCTTGCTGCTATCCTTCTGTCACAAAAGCACACCTGACACTCGTCTCCACCCACTCCATCCTGCCAGCACTCTCTTCTTCACCTCTCTTGTGCTCTGTCTGTTGCTTTGGATGGTTGATCCCAAGTATTTTAACTCACCACCTCTACACCTTCCATCTTCACCATTCCACCTGCCTCCAGTCTACGGCCCTGAAGAGATGCACATGTGCAGATGACGTGACATCACATGCATCATGCTGTGTTTACTGTGTTCATCTATGAATATTACACGTCAGCATGTGTGTTAAACCTCACTTTCTTTTCACTGTATGGCTCCACCAAAGGTGTCTGCCATGCTTGTTTCATCCATCGTTTACATGTGATCTTGCCTCTTCTGGCACAGAATTGTGATGTCTGTCTCACTTCAATGATGTAAATGTCAGATGACATGTGACATGAGCATGAGGTCACTTTGAAAACCATCGGATATGTATCGGATTTGAAAAAAACAAAAAATCAGATTTGGGCCACTTTTGCCTGCCGTGTGATTGTAGCCCAAGTCACCAGAAAGCTTAAAGATCAAATGCATTCAAAAGTGGTTTCCCACCTTGCCCTTTACACACTGAGCTGTTGAAAGACCTAAATTCTCTGCAATCTTGCATTGAAAAATGTTCCTTTTGAACTAACACTTCTCTCATGAATTTTGGCACAAAAGGATGAGCAACAACTCATTCTTGCTTGTGAACACTGAGTCTTTCAAGGAAGCTACTTTCATGCCCAATCATAATATTTCAGTTGCTACCAATTTGTCTGCTTAATGTGGAATCTAAACTGGAGTTACATAAATATTCTGTGTACTTTTCAATCTTACTTTAACTTGATCCCAACTTTTGTTGAGAATATTGAAGCCATCAAATTTTAAATTTGTGTATATTTATATACCCCAAATCCTCCGTCATCATGATAGTGCAAAAAAAATTTGATGCAGACGTTTGAATTTTGGCACAGGGATAGACCTCCAAGACATGTGAAACTGCCTAGATTTTCAGCCATTTTGAAAATATGGATTTGCCAGTCTTATCTATAAAAGGTATTTATTTATTTATTTATTTATTTATTAACATGTTTCCATCTCTCGTTTAGCATTAATCTGATCTGTATGAAACAAAAATCCAATCGTTTGTAGGATAATATACTTTCATGGTGGCACCATTCCACCACTGTCCTGGCACAATCGCAAATCCTTCATGCATGCATGGTAATGCAAGATTTTGATCTTTGGC
This sequence comes from Etroplus canarensis, assembly GCA_015106775.1. Lineage (NCBI taxonomy): Eukaryota > Metazoa > Chordata > Actinopteri > Cichliformes > Cichlidae > Etroplus > Etroplus canarensis. Next base: position 1,275 of record VUQH01073878.1, read on the forward strand.
TCAATGAAATATCCCAACTTTTCTGGAAATGGGGTTTATATATGATGCAAGAAATAATCAGTGACAGATGAATTCAAATTTGCATTCATTTTTAAAGCCCTCAAAAATACGGTTCACAATCTCTTATCCTCCTGCAATCATGTTCCCTTCAAAGCTTTTGTTGAAATTTGTGCGAGGTGCACCAAATGTTTCAGAAGGCAGAATTTCTGTCTGTCTCAATCATTTTCCTTTAACGATTCAATTTGCTGTGGACTGACAGCACCCAGACGAAGCTGGAATGATGAATGGCCTGCTGTCTTTCACTCGCTCTCTCTTTTTCAGATAGTCATGAAGGTATATGGTATGTGTTATCAGGTTTTAGTGACGCTCATGGTATAAGCATGAAATCTGGCATGTTGGGTCAAATATTTCCTAGACAATCAGCTTCATAAGCTTTGCCTTGAGCTATGAGCTTCAGAGGGTCTCAATATCACTACTAGGAATGTTCTAAAGTCCTTCTGCAGCTTGTGGATAAAGGCTTTACTGTACTTTGTACATTTATCTGATTAGATATGCAAAGCTTGTGATCATACTGCACATTTGGCTCCCACAGGAAACCCAAGGCTATGTGCTGAAAATCTCTTACGGATGGTTGGAGCTCTGGGTCACACTTGTACTTTCTTCCCATTTCTAATGTCCATCTGGTGCCTAGTGATGTGAGAGCTGTGGGTGCGAAGGCACTCTGCAGGTGCATGTCTGAGTGCCAGTTTAGACAGATCACGGCAGGTAGCCATTAAAGCCACTTGTCCGCCTGTTAAACGATGGCATGATGGCACAGCCCACACGTTCAGTTCACTGCTGCTTCCAAATGTCACTTATTCCAGACTGCCATGTTGGAAGGGATAAAGCAGGCACAAAAGGCCAGCTGACACAATACTGACACACGGTTTCATGTTCAGTTTATATACTGACACACAGAGGGAAGCACTCATGCCTACACAAATACATTTTCTTTGTATATTTCTTTGAAAACAATTGATAGCCCAAGGTTAGAGATGTTTTTCCAACTCAGTACCCCAATCTATGTCTATATGCACCTCACTATTTATATCCGTTGCCTGTTTTTAATGTCAGTGCAGGAAGCTGTGCCTGCTATGTAAAGATGTGGAGGTGTAGGAGTGGGCAGACTTCATGCATTATTTTCCATAACTATTATCTTTCCAATGTCAAGCATACCTTCATTGCCATGTGCAAATACTGCTGAAAGCAGGAACAAAAATGTACTGAGGTCATTTTGTTTTGTTTGTGGAGGTGTTTGAAATGTAAAAAATTAATTTCACAACATTAAAAAATGATTTTGTCTGTCCAGTTCAAGAAATAATTTCCCCCTGGGGATTAATAAAGTATTCTGATTCTGATTCTGATTCTGAAAAACAAAATGTAATTATCCATCTAGTTCCCAATCCAGGGATAATACCTAAAATTTCTGTCATGTGTTTCCAAATGAAGATCTAGTTTGTTCTCATTTAGGTGCAGGCAGGTTATGAATTCTAGGAACCAGATGCAGAACACAGGAAGGAAAATAATGTAACTAAAGGCAAGCTTTTAGACTCACAATGTCAAAATATAAATCCAAAAATAGCAAGGAAACATTAAGAAAAACCATAACGCAAACCTTTTCAAGGCATAAAGGGAACAAATAAACAATTTGACAATGACAAAGTGGAGCATAGGACAATAAATATCTTGGGGACTAACTAGAGATGAAAAACAGTAGGGGATTGGTGCACAGGTGCACGTAATTAACAACAGGTGAAAACAATTAGGGAATACGTAAACAGGAGTAAAATTAACACAGGACATTAAAAAAATCAAACATCAAAGTAAAACAAGAAACAACCAAAAAAGACTAACACAGACATGAATACTAACACTTAACAAGATCTCAGACAAGGGACCACAGAGGGACCAAGGCATTAAGACAGGAGTGAGAGAGGCACAAACACTGGGGATGCTAGTACAATTGAAGGTTATAGGATACAAACCAGAACACAAGCATAAACCCATCACTAGATTAACGATAGATAGATAGATAGATAGATAGATAGATAGATAGATAGATAGATAGATAGATAGATTTAAATAACTTTGTTTGCATTAATTGCCAGTGCGTAATGGCTTACAGAAGAAAGTACCAAAGAAAAGTCACGTGAAAAGACACTTCTTTAACAAGCACACTGCATTTGCTGAAAAGTATAAAAGGATTAAAGAAAGAAAGCAATCATCAAATCAGACAGAAAATTGAGGACATCAGTTCAGCTCTATCAATCAGTTTACAGCATATAACTTTTGGTATCACAGTAGTCTGTTTTTAATTGGATTACTTTTCCATAAATACAGGTAAGGTTTCAAAGTGGCCTTGAAAGTAAGACAAGGGATCAGTGTTTTTCATTCATCTTCTTCTTCCGCTTATCCAGTTCAGGGTTGCGGGGGGTGCTGGAGCCTATTTCAGCTGTCATAGGGCGAAAGGCTGGGTACACCCTTGACAGGTCGCCAGTCTGTCACAGAGCCAACTTATTGCCTTTTGGAAAATATCCCAACCTTTCTCGAAATGGAGTTTGTACATTTGCTCACTTCCATTGTAATGCGCTATTTTACTGATGACTATTGACACAGTGTTTTCTAAATTAAGGTTATTGGAGAATTACTTGTATCTACCCAGTTAGTAAAAGTCCTATTCCTCCTAAAATCAACTTAATTAAAAAGTAAAAATTCACCTAAGGCAGCTCACATTCAAATGCAAAGGCATTTATGGAACAAGATATTAGAAACCGCTTCCAGCACAACAGACATCCTTACAAATGACCAGTTAGTTGCATTGAATTATTTCCTTTCTGTTGAGCTCGTCTGAATTTTTTTAACCTGTTTTCCTAATGAATGTGTTTGTGTAGGGCTGTCTGTTGGAGATCATGTTGGTGTTTCCTACATTTAGAACTTTTTAAATTTGTATTTAGGATTTATGCTACAGGGAACAATCTTTCTACTGCCTTCATATGGCACACTCAATGTTGCAAGTCACTATGAGGTGAAGTCTTCCTGTAGTATCTTCATGCATGTTGTAAATACTTATTTTTTGCAGTCAAACAAAGATATATGAGACACATGCATTGATCATATAAGTTATTGGACAGTTATTGTGCAAGTTTGCACCTAGTAACCCAGCACTGCACCAGACTCCAGTCTACAGATAGCTATGGTCTGGCATATAGAAGGCCACATTTCTTCTGTTACGCTGCACATATCTGAATATTCAGAGAAGTTATTTCTGCAGTACATGAACACTAGAGAGCTAATAAATAAATCTGAAATGTATACATTACACTTCAATTTCTGTTCACAGCAACAGAAGATATTACAGCATTCCTGATATACACATAAATGCATAGAGACAAATCTTTGCACTGTGCTCATTCCTACTCCCAAAATCACATGAAGCCAGGGTGACAAAGTCCACTGGTGACGGGACAACAAACATTAGGACAGCAAATACCACTCTTTAACCCATTAATCCTCATCACAAATGCACCACTGACAAAATCTGTAATCTAAAATGAGTCTGTCTTTTGATTTATGTGTTTTGTGGTAGGTTGTTGCATGAATATGTGTGCATAGTTGGTGTTCATGATTTAGTGATTTTAGATTTAATGTGACTGCAGTTCAGAGTCGACTACATCAAGGCACTGTCTTCTGTTTACACATCTGTTTAACCTGGCGGCTTTCTAGAAAGGACATGGACTGTAAATAATGCAGCTTTCCCATCCTACGCACTCTTCTGCATATGCAGAAAATTCCTTTTTTTGAACACAAAAAGTTTGAAAAACAGAATACACTGCACAGAATACATTTTCCTCATTCTTTTTATAACTACAAGCTTGTCTTCCACTTCATTCACCCGTTCTCATTATTTCTCCCCTCAACCCCATCCAGCCCTTTTGTCTTATCACCCCCCTCCATCCTTAATAATAATATTCACACTTCCTTTCTAATTTCACCATGTCCCTGACTCAGTCTTCACACCAAGCTGGCTTTTGCTTTTGTCTGCTTTTCATGTCTTATACAACAACTTGGTCACTTGTTATGCAGGATGAAAAAAAATGCTGAGGATGTCCCAAAATAAGCAACCAGCTAGTTGATGTAAGTTCACGTATGAGGCTGATAATTTGTATTTGTGAGTCAGTGGCTGAGTTGGCGCTCATGGCCACATGTGCTGACTGATCTCCTCCCACCAGGTGACCGTTGAACTCTCGACCCAGTCCCCCTGCTGAGGGAGATAGCAGGGGGTGAGGTCCATCTCCACGGAGACACACAGCCCTCACACCTTCACCCTCTCCCCCCTCTCCACATGGACTCATCCCTCACCCAGGGGACTATAAAACCTCTGTTCCCACTGAAGTTGTTCAGTCTCATCAAGAACTCCACCAGGTAAGATAAGGAGCTCTCAAGCTGCTCTAGCTGGGACTTGGGCTAAAGAATAGGCTAGCAAGACAGAAAGGATTAACTGTTGGGGAACTTTCATTACAGCTACCTAAAAAAATGTGACTTTAAGATCTTTATTGTATTACTTGTAACGTTGGATCAGGCTCTGAGGTACAGCAGTTGTTCTCATAATTGCAGTATTCTATCTCTAAACTCAAGTGCTTCTGAACTGAGACTGTGACTGCATTTTACTACAAAACCTGAAATAGGATTATGGAGGAGCTCAGATCTGATCTTCTTAATCTTCTTCTCTAATCTACTCAGATTACAGGTTCTTTTAAAAGACAGCCATATGTTTAGTGTAAACTCATTTGGGCTAATTCAGGGATGAGTGTGCTGTTAAGGCAGTCTTACTTTTAAGATTACTGAGCCTGCTTTAGGTGCAAGGTTCAAGATCTACTTGGATTAAAGAATTCCCATTATTCATTTGGATGTTAGTTTCTTAAATGCTACCTCATTTTCCACTCTAGACCACCATCATGAAATTTGTGGCTCTTGCGCTTGCCCTTCTGCTGGCTGTCGGTGAGTACTGAATGTAAAGTTTCCAACCAAAGACAAATACTTTAACCTGCATGTACAGCTTCAGTAGCCCTAATTTATGTTTTAACAGTTTCTCTCCTCTCCCTTCTCTCATCACAGGCTCTCAGGCCGCTTCCCTGCAGGCTGATGCCCCCTCCCGGCTGGACCATGTCCGGTCCGTTGCGAATCTCTACATGACTCAGATAAAGGATAGTTTTATCAAAGCCCTGGAGCAGCTTGATGACACTCCATATGCCGAGCTCAAGTAAGGATAGCTCATTCTTATCCAAATAGCCCACTTTCTGTATTCAGTGCACACAATGTCAAGGGTTCATCTAACTTCCTGCTTCAGGCAGTTTTTACAGTTCCAATGTCACCATTTGCTCTTTGGTGTGTATATTTAAATTAACTAAAACGGGCTTTGCTATCTGTTCTCTCCAAGGACCACCCTGACTCAGCGTGTAGAGGACCTGGATGCTCACATCAAGGCTTTGCAGAGTTCCATTTCCCCCACGACTGACAACATTGTTAATACACTTGAGGCTGCCACCGCTGAATTCCGTGCCCAACTCTCAGCTGATATTGAAGCCCTGAGAGCTGATCTGGAACCCAAACGTGCTCACCTGAGGGAAGTCCTTGCAAGGCATATGGAGGAATACCGCACTCATCTGGAGCCTGTCATCAGAGAGTACCAAACCAAGCACGCTGCTGACATGGAAGCAATGAGGCAAAGGTTGGAGCCCATTATGCAAGAGCTGCGTGAGAAGATAGCAACCAATGTAGAGGAGACCAAGGCTGCCCTGATACCCATTGTAGAGTCTGTGCATCAGAAGATTAGAACCAGCGTGGAGCAGGTGAAGGCAATGTTGGGTCCCTATGTCCAGGAATACAGGGAACAGCTGATGACAGCCTACAGCCAGGCACAGAGCATCAAAGCTGAAGACATCGCTGCCGCGAGGGAGAAGATTATGCCTTTAACTGAAGACATCAAGGAAAAGGTCCAGGCCATCTTCACGATCCTCAGCGAAAGCTTTAATAAGAGCTAAATCCTCTCTACAATGTTCCTGTAACTAACCTCACCTTCCTATCAGACATAGATCCATCCCAACTTTCTCTCCATTTCCTTCTTTCTTGACAAACAGACCACTTCCCTAAATATAGGTCATGCTGTTGAACAAAATGGCAGGACTTTCTCTCTCTCCCAACTTACTTCATGCGCACATGTTCAAGCGCAAGTGCACACAGACAAATAGACTCAGCACAGACATGCTCTATTCTTCATATGCTGTGTCCAACTTCTAACTTCTTTGTGTAGGACTTGTATGTGAATTATCACGTTCTCCAGTCCCTGTGTAATGATGCTTGTCTGATGAAAACTGTGCCTTGATGAAATACAGCTCAATAAACATCTGACTGTTTCTACTACTCTGAAATGATTTTCTTTTTTCCTATATGTAAAAGACTGCATTTCACACTGAACACTAGTCCATGTCTGCCCCATCTGAAGCCAAGAGTAGACTATTTGCTTTTTTATAATTCCCAAAATACAGAGTGTAGTTGCTCCTATTATCAGTTTATATAATCAGGTTTATTAGAGCCCTAAGGCCATGCCACATAGACACATAGCATTTTGCGAGGTCATCATTGATCAAAAGGTCTGCTGGAACGGAATATTAATATAATCAGTTCTGCTTAGGACTGGCGTGTGATAGAACATGAGATATTTTTCTGTGTGAACACTGAAAGCTGTGATTGATGAGTTGATCAGCTAGCGAACTGGCCTATTGACAAACTTGGAGAAAAGTCTTCTTTTCTGCTTTGAATCCCTCAGGCTTGATCCCTTCAACATTGTCCCATTAAAAACGCACACATGCACGAAAGTGCACACACACACACACACACACACACACACACACACACACACACACAAAACCTCAAATGCACACCGTACTACCAATGACTTACATTCAAATTTCATCATCAATCATAAGCATGCATCACCCTTTTTGTTTCTTATTTTGAGTCTCATGGCCAGCTGTTGTGTGGTCACCATTCAACCCAAAACCTCATAGTAAAAACTCCCCTGTGAGACAACCTTTTTTCAAAATCTAACAGCCACAGCATTAACAATTATATAATAATCGCTACATAATTGGCATTATACAATATTTTATATGCCAGAATTCTGCTTTTAACTAGACCTAGAAATGTTTAATGAGAAACTCCAACTCTCTAATTAGTAAGGTGTTGAAAATCTGCTCCCTGAAAATACTCTGAATAATAAAGCAGCTCAATGATGTCCTCATCTGTCCACACCAGGTAACACTGGGCTGATTAGGATGTTATTAAGGTGCTAAAGGTTGCTCAAGACAAGCACCACTTACGGCTTCAGGCTATAAGAAACAATGGGTAATATACCAGAGATTTCTAGATGCTCCAAAAAACATTGTAGGTGTGTGTGCGTGTGAATATATATATGCATTCACAATTCTCAGGGCTGCAAGTGAGTGCATCTGTGATTAGTGTTTGTCAGTGGTGCTGTGAGTATTGTAATGGATGAGGCCAGCATGGAGGTCCCCAGTGAGTGTCTCATGGTGTATAAAACCAGATAGTTTCAAGCCACAACCAGACAGTCCACTGAGTTGGACGTACATATACTGCAGCACCTAAAAACTGAAATAGGTATTTGGATTGCTTGTTTGTTTGTTTCTGTTCTATGCTGCTTTGGAAAGCTGTGTGTTTGATGTAATGACAGGCACTTCTGCTTGTGATCAGAAGTGGACGAAGAGACTGGAGTGAACAGAAATATCACTGGAAGAGACAAATCTGCACCTTATTTCATATCATCGAATTATGAATGGTAAGTGTTTCCTGCTCAAATCTATTTATGAATACATGCATTCACGAACAGATGTTTAGCTCTAACCTCCCCTCTCCTCTGCTCTTCTCAGGTCTTCAGCTGTCTCAGAGCTGTGATCTATCTCTGCCCTGCTGTGCAGATGAGGGGTCACTGTTGAGCACCAAGTGCCCCCAAGTCAGCGGGGTCAGAGTTCAGCTAGAGATGCAGGCACTTTGGCAGCAATTTGACCAGCTGGGCACGGAGATGATTGTTACAAAAGCTGGAAGGTGATGAAAACCCTCATATTTACACAAACTTCTAGGAAACATCTCATCTTGCCTCTTACTCAAACATGTTTGCAACTTGCAGGAGGATGTTTCCAACATTCCAGGTGCGAATCTCTGGGATGGACCCTTCTGCTGAATATGTACTTCTTATGGACTTTATTCCTGTTGATGACAAAAGATACAGGTCAGGCATGCAACTTACAAACCCAGTTTCAAAAAGGTTGGGAGGTTGTGTAAAACAATTCTATCTATCTATCTATCTATCTATCTATCTATCTATCTATCTATCTATCTATCTATCTATGTGTGTTTGTGTGTGTGTGCGTGTGTGTGTGTGTATGTGTGTGTATACAACACAATGATCTGTAAATCTCATAAATCCATATTTTAGTCACAAAAAACATGAAATATTGAAAGTGAGACATTTTACTATTTAAACATACTAGCTTATCTTAAATTTGATTGCAGAAACACATCTGAACAACGTTAGAGCAACAGCAACCAAAGGCTGGAAAAAGTAAGTGGTACTATAAAGAAACAGCTGGGGGAACATGTTGCAACTAACAATGTTGATTGATAACAGGTCAGTAATGTGACTGGGTATAAAAAGAGCAACTTAGAGGAAAGTAAACGTTGGCAGAGGTTCAGTCTGCGAGAAATTGCATCTACAAATTGTGGAGCCATTTCAAAATAATGTTCCTCAATTTAAAACTGCGATAAATGTAAATATTCCATCATCTATAGTACATAATATCATCAAAAGATTCTGAGAATCTTGAGACATATGTGTGTAAAGGACACCAAAAGTCCATTCTGGATGCACTGCATTGCAAACAGGAATTGTTTTGATCAGAATTAGAATACTTTATTCTTCGAAACTGTTTATCTATATCAGGCTGCATGCGGGTTGGCGCATGTGCACTTAATAAAATGTCATGGAAATCATTGCATGGGCTCAGGAACACTTCCAGAAATCATGGTCTGTGAACACAGTTCAGTGTACCATCCACAAATCCAGGTCCAAGCTCTATCATGAAAAGAAGAAACCATATGTAAACATGATCCAAAAATGCTGCCATCTTCTCATGAAATGCATAATATGATAAAGAAGGCCAAATATATCAGACAAGAATTGAACAATATTCAAAGGTCCAGCAGTTGGTCTCCTCAGTTCCCGGACATTATTGGACTGTTGATAAAAGATAAAGGGGATGCTACACGGTGGCAAACATCAGCCTGCGCCAACATTTTTGAGTTTCTAGCATCAAATTCAAGATGAGCAAATGTTTTTCATGAAATATCTCACTTTCAATAGTTGATATGTTTTCTGCTCCTTTGCAAATAAAATACTGGTTTATGAGAATTGCAAATCATTGCATTATGTTTTTTTTTTACATAGTGTCCAAACCTTTTTGGAATTGTGGTATATACCTGCATTTAGCTTATTCATAATTTTTCCCAGTGTTACTTTTTGTTTTTCACAGAATGCAAACTCTGCAGCCATCATCATCTTTTAAGTCCTGTTTTAAACATTTTACACTTGTGTGCATGCATGCGTGTGTGTGTGTGTGTGTGTGTGTGTGTGTGTGTGTGTGTGTGTGTGCCAGATATGCATTCCACAGTTCATCCTGGTTAGTGGCAGGAAGAGCAGATGTCGCAGCCCCAAGCAGGATGCATTTCCACCCTGACTCACCTGCCCGTGGAGCCCAGTGGATGAAGCAGACTGTGTCCTTTGACTGTCTAAAGCTCACCAACAACCTACTGGATGACAACGGACACGTCAGTCAATATCTTTAAAGACAACCTATGAAGCTTTTCCTTATTTTCTATTTTCTGTTATGTTTATTACTCTCTCACACTCTCTCTCACTCTCTCTCTCTCTTTCTTTCTCTCTCACACACACAGGCACATGTGTGTGCCTGTGTGTGTGTGTGTGTGTGTGCGTGAAATATTTAGAGAGGACGTCCCTAATATGGTCACGTCAGGCACACAGCTCTTTCTGTGAGCACAGAAGCTCCACCCACCTGCAGTCTAAACCTTCTGTTTAAGAGGGGCAGGCTATCAGAAGAAAGTGACTTAAAGGGAAAAGAACTAAAAACAACTGGTTTTAGACAGAGAATGAACACAAAGGCTACAACAAGGCTCAGTACAAAATAAATATGGGTTATTTTGAACTGTTAATCATGCAAAGATACACTTTAACGGGTTTTTACTTTTGAGATCAGAAATAAAGAGCATAGAACTTAAGAAACTAACTGTGTTGCCTGTTTGGTGATTTTCTCCTGCTTCCCCTATATGCCAGATGATTCTGAACTCCATGCATCGCTACCAGCCACGCTTCCATGTGGTGTATGTGGATCCAGCGCCCAACAGCCATTTAAATGCATACAAGAACTTCTGCTCTTTCTCCTTCCCTGAGACGCGCTTCATGGCTGTCACTGCTTATCAAAACCACAGGGTAGGAAACACAGTCTTAACAGGCTGCAGGCTAAAAAATACCTAACCACATTGCACACCTTTTTGATATTTTTTATCAAGCAGTTTCTTTGCTTTTATCCCATTTATTTCACCCCTTCCTCTTAGATCACTCAGTTAAAAATTGCAAGCAACCCATTTGCTAAAGGGTTCAGGACGACAGACCCCCAGACTTGGTGAGTGTCATCCTTACATGCAGTTCACCTATTTACACACATACACAAGACAAAAGTATTGTGCCAAACCTCTTACAATGCCTATAAAAGTATTCACCCCCCCCTTTGGATGTTTCACCCTTTAATTGCTTTAATAAATTAAATCATGGTCAATATGATTTGGCTTTCTTGACAAGAATTTTTTTTTTAAAAAGCCTGTGTCATGTCAAAGTGAAAACAGGGTTTTATAAACGAATGTCAGTTAATTCAAAATATATAAGTTGAAATAAATGTTTACATAAATAGTCACCCCCTTTAGGTCAGTATTTAGTAGATGCACGCTGAACACCTGTGTGATTAAACAGAATGAAGACTGTGAACCAGAACCTCTCATCCAACCGTCGGTGTCTGACTGCACAAATGCTCCTCTGGATGCTCCACAAATTCCCACAAACACACTCTAAAATCTTGTAGAAAACCTTCCCTGAAAAGTGGAGCTGCAAAAGGAGGATCAGCTTCATATTAATGCCTAAGGATTTAGAATGAGATGTCATAAATGAAACGTCTGTCTATGTTTGTACATACAGTGTACCTTTCCTTGGAAAGGCCAGATGAAATAATGACGCGATCACACTGCATCTTTATTGCTTGTAAATAGTGATCAGATAGCAGTTTTTGATGAAAGCTAATTTTTGACCTTTGTATGCAAAGGTGGCAGGTTAGTGGCCATGTACGGTAAAAATATGAGGAATGTAAATTTTGCCTGTGCTTGTCTTTGTTCAGACTTTTTCTGTCATGTGTGCGTTTCTGGTGAATGCCCACCTCTTTCTTTCTCTCTCCCTGTGTAGGGGGGTTAATGCCAGTCCTCTAGAGGCGTGGTGTCCACCAGAGGGCAGAGCTGATTCAAAGTCTTCAACCAGTGAGTACTTCTGTATTTTTTTTTGTTTGTTTTTTACAGTACAATGCTTGGTTAAAGTCATTTGACATTATTTAGCTTGAGGAATGAAACAAAATTCCACTGGTGAATAACTGTGTACAGGATAAAAGAAAAGGCTCTGAAACACAGCCTGTTTTGACCTCTCCTCTTAACATGAACTACTGCAGTTTCCTGAAACTGGATCAGCTGACAGGCAGACTGGGATGACATTAAAATCAGCACTGGGGCACTGATTTAGATTTAACAGACAACAAATTTGGTCTGAATGTTCCTCAGAACCTGCATTAACATTTTTACCCTCCATCTTCAGGACAGGAGGGCCAGGACCTGCTGATGGTGGAGCAATGTGATCTGTTCCATCACAGTAAAGGCTCCATGGGACAAGTGGAGAGGAAAGGTGGGACCACTTTTACAGCACCTGCCTCCTGCCTCCATCTCCCCTCTTACTGGGACCGTGCAGGGTCATCTTGAGAGAAGGTCAACCTGTCATGGGTCAAAAGAAGCCAAGAGTCAGAAGTGCTTTGATGTTAGATATTATAAATGATTAAAGTGTAACATAAAAACCACCATGTCATGACAGATGTACTGCAGTGACACTGTGAATAATACCATACAAACACTGCAGGGTCATAGTAGTGTAGTGACACTACAATTATATCCCACACATATATCACACTATAGTTCATCTCAGTAGCATTATTTATGAAATGTCATTGAACATTGTTCCAGCTGTCTGACATAATAAAATAACATCCTGAAATCTCACATAATAAGTGCTTGGCGTGTTTGTGATTCTGGAATAGCCTTCTCGTGATCCCGTGGTGAAAACTACATTACCCAGGATGCAGTGCTTCCCAGGATTATTTCCCCGAAGAACGGGCCAGAACCATAACGTGACACTTTCAAAATAAAAGACAAATGTGAACGCGCTGTAAACTAGGAGTGTCAAACATAAGGCCCGCGGGCCAGAACTGGCCCGCCGTAGGGTCCAATCGAGCCCGCTGAAAGGCTCGGGAAAATGTAGAAATTTTAAATAAGAAGGACATACATTTTGGACCTTTAAGTATATTTTAATCAGTCTGGCAGTTTTCTTACTGAAAAAGACATAAAACATGAGCTGTCATATCCCAAAGTAAATTGTTTTTTTAAATTGTTATTTAATATTCAGTTACCACTCCTCTCTGTCATCCATTAAAGGTCACTATTGATCTGAATCACATGGTACAACTGCACTGAAACTGAAAATATTTACTGCATACTTCTTGTATAGTCCAATATAAATGTAACTTCAGCTGCTCCTTTGAATTCTCCATCGAGGGGTCGCCACAGCAGATTAATCGGCATTGGTAATTTGGCAGAGGTTTTATGCCAGATGCCCTTTCTGATGCAACCCTCCATGGTGAGGAGGCTTGTGTCCCGACCTGGAATCGAAGCAGGGACCATAAATATATAGATTTTTTAAAATTCATTTTATTATCATCTTCTTCCTCTTTTGGCTGCTCCCATTCCTGGTCACCACAGCTGATCATCTGTCTCCATCTCACCCTGTCTCTGCACCTTCTTCTGTCTCACCAACCCTCTGCAGGTCGTCCTTCACTACATCCATGAACCCTCTCTGTAGTCTTCCTCTTCTCCTCCTGCCATCTTCAACATCCCTGTCCAATGTGTCCACTATCCTTCCTCTGAACATGTCCAAACCATCTCAGCCTTGCCTCTATGACTTTATCTCCAACCTTCTCAGCGTGAGCTGTCCACTTGATGTACTCATTTCTAATCCTGTCCATCCTGGTCACTCAAAGTGAAAATCTCTGCCACCTCCTGCTCCGCTTCCTGTCTTTTTGTCAGTTCAACCGTCTCCAAACCAAACATCATAGCAGGTCTCACTACCTTCTCGTAAACCTTCCCTTTCACTCTTGCTATCATTCTGTCCAAAAGCACCCCTGACACTCTTCTCCACCCACTCCACCCTGCCTGCACCCTCTTCTTCACCTCTCTTGTGCTCTGCCTGTTGTTTTAGATGGTTGACTCCAGATATTAAAAGTCATCCCTCTTTCCTACCTCTACTCCTTGCAACTTCAAGAGTTTTCTGCTTTTTCTTACAATTCTCAGATAATTTCTGTTTTAAAATATAGAAGAAGCATATTTTTCTTACAGTGTAAGCCCAATTCTCAAAGTTTTTTATTTATTTCTTTAAAATGTGGAAAAACTGAGCTGTATTGTTAAAAAACTGCACTTCTTTTTCTTAAAAAGATTTAATGTGTAAATAAACTTCTTCATGCCAAAAATAAGGGGAACAATATGGAAGTGTTTTTAATCAGCTGTTCAGCAACAGTTTTACCAGTATTTGTGGCCCATGATGTAAAATGAATTTGATATGCATACCTATGTGAAAAATAAACTGTATAGTGCAGCAAATAAAAGACAATTAAGAAGAGTTTTATTTGAAGTGGAACCAGATGAAAGTGTTTCTACTGTAAAACACCTCCACAGAAAAACTGGTATCTAGCGCAGTGTGATGAAAGTACTGCAGACTAGATTGTTTTTTATTGGCGGGTTTGTTTTTAATTTAAAACTTCTAAGAATGGAGTGCATTGCAGGCCTTCTGAATTGGCATGAAATATGGTGTGAGCTACTATTTGTCACCGCATGCTTCTGCAAATGATCAAAGCTATCAAATTTGAATTGGTAGTGTTTCTACTGGGGCTGTCGCATTACATCTAGTGGAGTGGCAGTCACTGCGGGAGTCCACTGGCCATTTTCTTAGCATATACCTATGCAAATATACATATGCTGGTGACACCAGGAAGCCTGGCTTTGTGATTGGCTGCACACTGGACACTTCTGAAGTTGTGGTGGAGAAAAGGTCAGAGAACAAAGTGTTTTCCATCATGGATAACCTTTACCACCCTGTCCACCACTTCCTGGACTGATTCAGCTCCATTGCCACAAGGAAAGATAGAAGAAATCATTCATACCACAGAAAATAACTCTTTATATAAATGATGATGATGATGATGATGATGATGAGGAGGAGGTCTGCAGATTGATAGATTGGTGCTCTACTTACAACTTGGCACTCAACATCTCCAAAACGAAGTAGATGATTATTGGCTTTTGGGCTTTTGGAAACAGAATGAAGATCCTGCTCCCTTACACATCAGAGGAGATACAGTGGAGATCATGTCATCCTTTGAATTCCTGAGCACACACATCTCACAGGACCTTACACGGACTTTAAACATCACTGCTCTGGTAAATAAAGCACGGCAGCAGCTGTATTACCTCAGGACACTGAAAAGAATGAACTTCAATCAATCAGAATACTTTGTTAAAAACTCGTCACAGCAGCAGCTTCTCCTTTTCTTTTATCACTGTTCCACTGAAAGGATTATGGCATGTTGGTGTGGTTCGTTTGCTGTGTTGCAGCACACAGAAATGATATTCAAAGAGTAATCAGAACATCTGAGAGAATCATTGGTACTCAGTTCCTAGAGGGCATTTACAGAACACCGTGCTCCTGCTGAGCTACAAAGATCATTAGAGACTCATCCCACCCAGGACACTGCCTTTTCACTCTCCTGCCCTCTAGGAGGCGCCACCAGTCATTGAGGCCCAGCGCTTCCAGATTTAAGAGCAGTTTATTATAGCGCCATTAAAAAATTCAAGCTTTAACTCATACCTGTAACCTTCAGTGGGGTTCATGCAATAGTGGTGGGGATGTACACTGTGTAATGTGCATTGCAGCCTCTCTGCTGTCTCTACTGGCCTTCAAAAGCTGTGGCCTAGTTTTAGGTTCTCTGTTCTCCCTCTCCTGGCCTTCAGCGGCCCTCTAGTCTTATTCCGGTCTCATTCCTTCTGCCCTGTGTCTGTCTGAATTCTTTCTCCGCTCCCTTCCTGTCCGTAGTCCCCTCGTAGCATCGTGGTAATAGTTAGCACCTTAATGTGGTGCTTCAGCTAACCTGATGTGTTCTGTTCTCTCCATCGACACACGCTTCCCAGCTCTCTTTCCGTCACGGGTGTCCTCCTCTCTTCCCACCATTGCCGGACTCCTCTCCGGTCACCATAGTTTCCTAAGCCAGCCAATGGACCTGATTGGACCCTTCTGGTGGGCCGCTTCTGGCCCACGGGCCTCATATTGGACACCGGCGATTTAATGCGACCTCGAGATGTTTTATTTTGAGAATTCTTACAGGAAGCAGCGCGCCGCCGTGATTTAGCCTGACGGAGGTGATGCTCCCGCGGCTCTGGTGGATGCGGCGGGGTAGATGGAGGAGGAGGAGGAGGTGAAAGACGCGAAGGCGGAGAACAGAAAGAACAGCTTGGGGTGAGGGGAGGATGCGGATTATGGTAGCCTGCCGGCCGGCCTGCCAACCGTGTCCGTCGTTTGACCTGAAGATGCGCGGAGGAGACGGCGCAGGCCTGCAGTTCGTCGGCGCGCAGAGCTCGGAGGTAGAGACTGTAATTTACGCCTCAAAAAATCAGTGACACCGAGGGTCGCCTGGCTTCACTGTGAGGACAACTGTGGGTTTTTTTTTTTTTATTCATTAGCCGGGCTACTTGTCGTCTGAAATCCGTTCCTTCCCCCCCGCCATGTCATTTAACGTCAAAAAAACCCGAAGTGAAAACAAAGTGACTCTGTCTCTCTTTGCCATCATGGTTTTAGCCGTCATTTGTAGCATCATCGCCCCCTGAGTGAGTGAGCGAGCGCGACTCCCGGGTTGTTGCAGACTGGACGTCAAAGTGAAGCGAGCGCCGTGAAGTCAAACCTCCACCTACCGATATTACAACTCCACCGCGTTTCAGCATGAAGGCGGCGACGTTACAGCCTCGCTGGTTAACGGGTGTGTTTATATGGGCGACTTTATGTCTGCTCGGCAGCAGCGGTCAGTCCGCCCCTGACTCCGCGGGCCTGCCTGCGGCCATCCGCGTACCACTGCGGCAAGGCGCTCCACAGCCGTCGCCGCGTCCACCTGCCGCTGCTGCGGTCGTCAACTCGGGTAGGTACCGCGCACGCAGGCGGAGAGGAGCGGCAGCGGGCGGCATCAGCTTCGTGGACATGATTGATAACCTGCGTGGGAAGTCCGGCCAGGGTTACTACGTGGAGATGGCCGTGGGTTCTCCTCCGCAGAAGGTAAAGGATCCGTTCACAAAGAGTCGTTGATTTGATGCCCCCCCCCCGACTCCCCCAGTGTGAGCCATGAACACTAGAGTGACCAGTTGTCCCTCTTTATGCGAGACTGCACTGCATTTTTGTCTCTTGTCCCCCTGTCCCACATTTTGATTGGCTCTAGTTTTCAAATGTTAAGATTGTAGAAAATTAAGCAAAGAAACAAACAACTTTATTCATCCCCAGATGGGGAAATTCCAAATCGCCAACACTCTTTTTGTTAGTTTTTACACACACACACTTTTACATGAGGGAGGTTGGGGAGCAAGGCTGCACAATGCAGTGGTTGCTCAAGGGCACCTCAGCAAAGCTCAGGGGGTGAGCCGACATCTCTCCGGCCTCTAGTCGACCTCCACGCATACCTGTCCAGGGTGGTGTCTTGAGCTGGACGGTCTTGGATGGCCACCATGTCCGGTTCTAGGCAGATCTTGAGCCGGCAGCCCTCAGCAACCCTCTGGTTCTCAAACGAGTCACACAACACACTGAGCCATTGCTGTCCCCAATCATCATGGGTTTCCTGCTGGTTAACTTATTACTACCTTCTGCTGCCTACGCTACACCCAAGGTTAGCAGCAGGGGTGGACAGTAGCAAAGTAACTTTTCTTAACTACTGCGCTTTCTTGAGTAACTGTACTTTACTTGAGTATTATTTTTGGGGGAAACTTACTACTTTCCCTCCATTGCATTTGAAAGGCAAATATTTTGAATGCACTACGTTTCTGTATATGCTGTGGAGTACATTTGCTCTGAAGGCAGCTGATAAAAACTGGATCATAACTAAAAAAATATCTTGGGATTTAATCATAGCATAGGCATTAAAAAAGGAAAGAAAAACATGCAGTATTTCCATCTGATTTGTATTGGAATAGGATGGATGGGAATTTCTATAGAATATTGTTTACCCTGGCCTAGACATTTTCACACACTATACATTTTCTAATACCTAATTTGGAACCAAAGACTTGCTTTTTAATACCACTGTGTAGTCTCTATCCGAATGTAATAGAGTGTATGGCTACAGTATCATATCGTGATCTTTTGTGTGGTAATATTGTATCAACACAGCCATACCAAATATTGAAATACTATTATCAAAATTGGAAATACAAATTCAGTGTTTCAGTACTTGAATTATAAAATGAATTGGGTTTTTTTTTTAGCTCACCTATGTAATTTATCTATGTTTTCAAATTCTTCAGTTGCTAAAATGGCTGCAGAACTTTTGTTGTATAAGTTGTACAGTTCAGAATACATGTAGTGGCACAGTATACCACGTACTTGCATTCAGTTAATCTGGGCAGGACTGTAATACAAAGGCTTTTTTGTCATTTATGACAGTTTTTAATGACAGTGTTGGTCAGTCTGTCTGCTTGACAATCCCATTTTGCAGAACTAAAAATGGCTAAAGTCAAAGGAACAGACTGAGAACTTTTTGTATGAGATAAAACAGATATTGACAAAGTTTACCTTTGGGAACATAATTTCTTGCTGAAAAAAGTTGGTAAATCACAAATATCGCAGTATATTTTATTGCAGCACTCAGCATATCTCAAAAATGTTTAAAATCGCGATAATATCATGTTATGAGTTATATACCATGATAATATCGTATCGTGGGGTCTCTGGTGATTTCCATCTCTACTGAAGGTCATAAATTGCAAGTCACCACAAAGTCAAAAGCTCTGCCGATTTTCATGGAATGTAAGGAAAACTGTCTTAAAAAAGCGCCTGCAATAACCAAGTGAAGCCTGGTGGAAAGTGGTTCTCAGGGTTTTTGTCATGTTCCTCACTGAAACCCAAATGATTACTAGCATAAACAACTACTGAAATTACTAATTATTTCTAGGCTAAAGCCCCTGTCACACCTTGACGATTTAACAAGTGTCTGCCGACTTAGGAAAAAATCCACAAATACACTGGCCTACTTTGATTAAGTTCTAGGTAAGTTTTGTATAAGTTAAGAGCATGCTAAAGTATGCCAGTATACATCGTAGTATGGCGAGGTCGCTGGAAAATTTTGAGCATGCACAAAATCTCCGATGTTTGTTAGCGTATGGCTCATACGTCCGGCATGCGTGGACCATATGTTGCAGGTACTTTATGCATACGTAGACTCACGTTACTCATATGTTGAAATATGTGGAGATAATGTCTAGCGTACCCAAAATATATTAATAACCTATGATAATAATGTTTTTAACATATGTGTAACATATTTCAAACTTACCTCCAATGGATATTGACGTTTGTAGATGTATTTGACGTGATCCAGTTGTACTGAACATGTTTCTAACATACAGTTGCAGTATAATGGCATATGTGCTGCATTTAAGGAAATAGTATAAATGGGCTTCAAGTTGTGAATGCCGGCAATATGCCACCAATACGTTTTGTATACGTCCATTCAACATCATTGTTCTGTTTATGCCAGTGTTTTAGAGAAATTTGGATGCGTCGGCATACGCTTGTGAAATTGTCATGGTGTGACTGGGCCTAAAACGGGGATATGAGAGATGGAACAATAAACTTGAGCTTTCAGTTATGCTCATTATATTTACTTAGTGAGGGAAAAAAAATGTCCATCACATGTTCCTCAGAAGTAGTAACGTGTCCCATGTTGTCCCACATGACAGCATCCTTTATCCCACTTTTAGTTGTTGGGATCTGATCACCCTAATGAACTCACAACCATAACAAAATATAGTTAATTATCACCAGGCACACCATAAAATCAAGATCTGTCCTTAAACATCCTGCTTTTAGGATAGTACTCAGAACTTAGACCTATCAGGCTGGGTATCATGTTGAATCCAGTGTTATCTATTGGCACAAATAGAAAAAGATAAAGCTTTAAGACAAAGCATGCAGTTTTAACTGTATTACACTTTGCATTAGTGTGTTAATATGTATGCGTTCCTATATAGTATCTGTGTGTGTTTGTAAGTGTGAGAAAGGACTGAATGATACGGACGGATAATGGAACCATTAATTCTGCAGAGTGAGGACTGCCAGCTGGGCGCAGCTGCGGTGTACAGGCTGGCACACAAAGGGCGCCCACGGAGAGAGAGACAGAAAGACATGAGGGAAAGGGAAAGATGGAGTGGGGTAAGAGTGAGAAAAGAACATAAAGAGGGGGATAATGTCAAAGAGAAGAAAGTGGGATTTTGAGAGTGGAAAAGAAGAAAAGCTTGTGTGACAGAGGGAGGATGTGGGCGTTAGATAGGCAGCTTTCAGGAAACAAAGGGAATGAGATCGTGAGGGAGATGGAGGGCCCTGAGGTGCTAAGTGGAGGTGTCACTCTGCCACTGATGCTTCCTGTATCACTAAAAGTCAGGAGAGTGAGAAGGAGATCTGTCTGCTGCAGGTCACTCCCAGGCAGCAGAAGCCAATCAGCACTCACAGACAGCGCTCTGTTTTGGTGGCTGGAGTGAGTGTTGCTTTATAATGCTTTCTTTAGGAAATAATAATAAAAACTTTAGATTATATTTCTAACGCAAGAAGCTGAAGCCAGATGTTCCATAGAATACATCCAGCTGCACAGAAATAGCCATTGTGATTTGAGAAATTGATCAAAGAGTGTTTGTTGGCATTTTCTGAACCTCAGTGCTACAGACATAGCCTTCACGTCTGTAAACAACTTTATCATTTTCACAACTGCTCCTCTGATTTTTTTATTTGATGTGTCTGTCATGAATTTTTTACGAGTCACAGGCGCCTCTTTACGTTTGGATCTGACCACACCAAATATCACTAGCAGCCTGATTGCTAACAGCTCACTGGCCTCTGACCTACTGATAATCAATATGAATGCAGTTAATGACTAAATCCAATTTTGCTGAAAGCACAAACTGTAGAATTTAATTTTTCTGTTGCCTTTATTGCTTTTCTATTGCCTATTCTTGCAACTATAATCTTTAAGGCAGACAGCTAAAAGTGAATGCAAAGTTTACTGAAAGCTTGCATGTTTCTCTCGACCATGATATACAATCACCAGTCACTTCATTAAATACACATGTCTAGTACCAGGTTAGACCCCCTTTGCCTTCAGAATATCCCCCACGCCATTACACCACCAGCAGCAGCTTGAATCATTGACAAGATGAGATGGATCCAAAGTTTCATGTTTACACCACATTCTGACCATCTTAAATCCACAGCAGAAACTGAGACTCATGAGACCAGGTAATGTTAATCCAGTCTTCTGTTGTCCAATGTTGGTGAGCCCATGTGAACTGCAGCCTCAGTTTCCTGTTGTTGGCTGACAGAAGTGGCACCTGGCGTGGTCTTCTGCTGCTATAACAGATCTGCTTAAAGGTTTGACGTATTGTGCATTCAGAGATGCTCTTCTGTGTACTGTGGTTTTCACCAGTGTTTTTTTGTGTTGTGCCAGGCTGCCTTCCTGTCAGTAGATTGGCCATTCGCTTCTGACTTCTGAGCTCAACAAGGCAGTTTCACCCAAAGAACTGCAGCTCACTGGATATTGTCTCTTTTTGACTTTATGCTCTATAGACTCTAGAGACGTGTGGGAAAATCCCAGTAGATCAGCAGTTTCAGAAATACTGAGAGCAACTCGTCTGGCAACAGCAACCATGCCACTTTAAAAGTCACTTAAATCACCTTTCTTCCCCATTGTGATGCTCACTTTGAACCTAAGCAGGCTTCTCTCATGTGACTGTCTGATTAGATATTTACGTTAACAAACAGTTGAACACATACCCAATAAAGTGGCTGGTGAGTGTTATTTCTGAATGATTAACCAAGGATCCAAGTTTACAAAAAGTTTTGTTCATGAAGACTAACACTCAACAAGTTTTTTAATCTATGTGGTGTATTTTGAAACAGTGTGTAAAAAATGCTTATAGCTTCCCAGCCTGAAAAGTGAAGTCAACCTGCATTCTTTTTAATGCCCAGCAGGGGGTGACTCCTGCGGTAGCAAACAGACTTCAAGTTCTATTGAAGTCTATAGGAAAATAGCCCTCTTCTCCCTTGATCTGTGACCTCAGTGAGTATTTTTTGATGAATTTATAGGCTCATTTGATAGTTTCAGGTCACGCTGAATAAAATATGAAGTTAATTTTGTAAGTTATGGGCATTATTAGTATCAGAAAGGAGAATTATGTATGGGAATGCCTGTCCTAGGAACAGCTAAGATACTGCGCAGAACCCTCAAGCTCCCAGACCTCTGGTAGAGGACCTGAGCTTGAAGGACAAAAGACCGCCCACAGGGCGAGTGGGGAGTTTTATGTATGTTTATGTGTGCGTGTATATAGCAGCACAGTGGCTCAGTGGTTAGCACGGTGGCTCACAGTAAGAGGGTCCTGGATTCAAACCTAGGCACGACCCTTCTGTGTGGAGTTTGCATGTTCTCCCTGTGTTTGCGCAGGGTTTCTCCTGCTGTTGAAAAACATGCTAGGGTAATGCTGCTCATCAGCCCAGGATGCTCTTGCAAAAGAGTTTCTTAGTCTCAAGAGTTCATCAAGGTTAGTAAAATATGTATATATAATTTCACTTCACCTATTTGGACTATTTTGTGCAAAGTTCTTGCCTAAAATAAAAGGAAAATATCCATTTAAATTACAGGTTGTAACACAAAGACTAAAAGGGAAAAATGCCAAGGGGGTTAAATATTTTTGTAAGCCACTGTATTTTCACTGCGACCCCAAAATAGCTCCCTCCAAAGGGTGGCTGAGCTCTCCCTTAGGAGCTCGGTCATTTGGGAGGGGCTCAGAGTATAACCGCTACTGGTTAGACCATCTGATGAGGATGCTTCATGAGTGCCTCATAAGTCAGGTGTTTCAGGCATGTCCTATTGGGAAGAGTTCCTGGAAGAGACCCAGGACACGCTGAAGAGATTACATCATTCGGCTGGCTCGGGAACACCTCAGGATCTCCCCGAATTATGGATGAGTTGGCCCAGACCTGGATAAGCGGCAGAAGATGGATGGATGGATGGATGGATTTATGTGACTCCAATTTTTGTCTGCTACCAGCTGGCATCAATACAGTTATTGATTATGTGTTAGAGGTTGAGAGTGGCACTACTATAGGTCAGAGTACTGCATAATTCAGCTGGTCCACAAGGACAAAATAGTTTGGAATTTTGGTGACCATGGACAGAAATATGACATTTATTTAGCAGAGGCAATGTTGTGGAAATGACCGTGAGCTATTTACAGTAACTTTCAGATATGTTACATTCTGTTCTGGTAACTACTAAATGATTTCCCCTCCATAGTGAAGGGGGAAGGGCATATAATGGATGGAACAGACAGGCACTCTGCCAGGGAGGACAGGAAGACAGAGAGAGCGAGAGTGCAGGGAGAGACATGAGGTCTTAGTGAATCAGGATGCAGCAGTCTTCACTATCTGTGTGTAGTGCACAGCCCAATGATTCAGGATGCGTGTGTGAAAAACACAGCCCTACAATGTGTAGTCAGCAAATTTCTGCCTAAGTAAGGAATCAAAATCAGAGTACTGTACAGATTTGTGGGTGATAGTGTTGGTGTTTGTGGAGAACATATTTGTGCAGAATGTGGTAATATCATCGATGTGAACATATATTTATGTGTAGTAAGATAGACAAAGTCAAGATTCATTCTGGGCTTTCAGGCCTGGCCCTTGAGACTCCAGCACTTCTCTGGATATTTAAAGAGCCAATCCATTATTGAACAGCTTGCTGCCTGGCTCTTCATCTGTTTGGGTGTCTCTTTGCCACTCTGTCTCTGTTCTCCGCTAAAGACTTTATTTGAATTTGTTGTTTTCCGATAAAAGCAAATGTTGAATAGTACCTGCAGCATATGGCATACAGTAGTGTAGGCATATATATTATTCGTAAATGGCCGTATATAATATTTGAAATAATTACTTTATAGTAGATCCTGTTTAACTCTGTTCTCATCACTGACTGCTGTTGTGCTCCATTCATACATTTACTAAGTGTTTTGACTGAGTGCGCAAAATATGATACTCGCATAGAGATGCCGACAGAAGAGGAGGAGATGGGGAGTAGAATGGGCAACCTGAGAGGAGGGGAGGGTTGGAGAGGCGACAGAGAGGGGGCAGGGAAGGACATTCAGGTCAGGAGGAAGCATCACAGGACTCTACAACAATAGAGAAATGCATACAGAGAATGCTTGAGAGATTAAAAAATGAAAACCATTTAGTGGTGAGGCTAATTACTTACCAATACATGCCTTTAAGGCCTTAATTGTATAAAAAAGTGTTAACATTATCTACTGTAGGCAGCAAGTAGAATATTGCCTGACAAACAGGCATGCTTTATGGATTTCTGTATGCTGTGTATGTTGAATGAATCTCCCTCTCTTTATTTCTCTGCACTCATTAGTTGAATATCCTGGTGGATACTGGAAGCAGCAACTTTGCCGTCGGGGCCGCTGCTCATCCTTTTCTACGCAGATACTACCATCGATCGCTGTGAGTAGAGGCTCAATTAAATATGTAGTCACCCCTGAGGAAGCTGTTCCTGAGCATTTTTATTTAGGGAGGTGGAGAATAGAACATAATTCTCTTCCTTTTTCATTAACAGCTCCAGTTCATACCGTGACCTGGGTAGGAGTGTGTATGTTCCCTACACACAGGGGCGCTGGGAAGGAGAGCTGGGCACAGACCTGGTCTCAGTCCCACATGGTCCCAACGCCACGCTGCGTGCCAACATAGCTGCAATCACTCAGTCGGATCGCTTCTTCATCAATGGATCTAACTGGGAGGGAATCCTTGGACTCGCCTATGCTGATATAGCTCGGGTAAGAAGCACTCCGTCCTTCAAACTTTTTATAATCCCAGATGGGCAAATTCCAAGTTTCAAATCTACACACTCTGTTGTATACCTCCACAAATCTGAGTCCGTGGTGGATCTTGAAAGTTGGCCTCCAACCTCTTGAGTCAGCGACCTTCAGCAGCCCTCTGGTTCCCAAACAAGTCCTTCGACAGACTGAGCCACTGCCACCCCATTATTTAGTTTTTAAATGAATAATGGAAAAGTTCGTTTTTTAGATTCATAATATAAATTTTCTGTTGGTTACACAGTAAAAAAAAAAAAACAGTCAGTTTTTTTAAAATTACAGGATAAAGTGCTGCATTTCTTCCAGTGTAAACCCAATGATCTGTGCTCACAGGTTTCTTTGCTTTGCTCCAGCAGTATTTCTTTATCAGGTGGAACATGTATTCTTAAAATTTTGCTTCTTTTTCTTAAGACATCTCAGGGATTTAATGCAAAGTTTAACGTCTCTACACCGAAAGTAAGGGGAACAATTTAGAGGTGGTTTTTCATCATTATACTCATCCGGCCCACTTAAGATGCAGTTGGGTTGATCGTAGCTCACAATATAAAATGAGTTTGACGCCCCTGTTTAAAATAAAATGAGAAAAACAATTAATTATGAAGGAGTGACATTCATTTTAGTATATAATATAAAATAGTCCTTTCCGTCTGGTCATTGTGTCATTGTGTCATGGCTTGCCATGGTGTGCAGGTGTGGACCCAATAGCAGGACTCGGAGGCAGACGATTAAAACTCAAAAAAGGGAATTTATTTGGCCCAAAACACAAAGAAACACAGTCTAAAGGTTAATTGGGGCACAGAACAGAGAACGCCCTCACAGGCTGGAATGGGCATCAGACCTCGGTGGAAGAAGAGAACAAACACTGGAGGGCTAGAGACTCAAGGAAGGTAAGGGACAAACCAGGGGACTAATCAGGATGGCGCAACACTGAACAAAGGAGAGACAGGACCTAAATAAACAAGAACTAAACAACTAACAGGCAACAGGTGGGAGGGGAACACAGGTGGCAACAATCAAGGGCAGGAAGCACACAGAACACAATACACAGGACAACACAAACTTCAAAGTAAAACAGGAAACGAGGACACGACAACAAAATGTTGGCCAGAGAGCACAGCAGGGAGACACAGAGGACACAAAAACACAGACCTGACACATTGTATAAACTATTAATTAATTGAATTTATAAAAGTACTGTGTCATGATATATATCGTTAACGTGATATGAGATGATGTATATTGTGATATTAAATTTTGGTCATATTGCCCAGCCCTAGACGGAGCTATGCAGTGGTGCCAAGTATTAATGTCTGTTTGTATTTTATATTAAAAAACTGGAGATGTAAGAAAAAAATGTGTTTCCGTACTGTAGTGGTTCTCATATTCACCTAACACAATGGTTCTCCAACATTTTTGGCATGCCTCACTTCAGAAGCTGAGAAAATTTGCATCCCATACCCCAGAATTTTTCAGTCATTTGTAACAAAAAGGATCAATTTTAAATTTGACTCAAATAAAGGTGCATATCATCAGCACAGTAGCGTCAACAAATGTTTGCTTCTTTCTTTTTCACATAAAACCATGTCTAATCACCTTAGTTTCACTTATTATTTTTCACCTGGTTGTCTGCGCCAAACACGCAGTGACTTCATCCCCCACAGTTTGAGAACCACTGGCCTAATACATGAAATATCCACTGAAGGAAAAATGGGCGCAGGGTGGGTTGCCTCAGGATTTGCATTCAACCTAAAATCTGTGACAAATCCATCTGTCCTGGCAACCCCTAGAAAGAGAAAGTGATCAGCTAAAAGTACATAACTGGATATTTAAATTAAAAAAACCTTTGGGGGAGAATGTCATGGCTTCTCGTTGTGGTACTTCAAGTGAATGAGGCTGACATGAATGGAAATGAAAAAATATTTTGTGGTGAAGAAGAACTTCACAGGGGAAAAATAACAGAGCAAGGAAGGTAAAGAAAAGAGCTAACTGACATCATTATAATTATTATTATTCATTCATTCATTCATTCATTCATTCATCTTCTTCCAAAGAATTCTGCTGAAGCCTATACCAGTTGTTATAGGGTGAAAGACGGGGTACACCCTAGACAGGTCGCCAGTCTGTCACGGAGCCAACGCAGAGAGACAAACAACCATTCATGCACACTATTATTATTATTGTTATTATTATTGACATTGACAGAGGAGTGTGATTCATCACTGCACAGAACATGATTCTGCTGCTCCAGAGTCCAGTGGCAGTGTGCTTTACGCCACTTCATTCAATGCTTGGCATTGTGCTTGGTGATGTAAGGCTTGCATGCAGCTCCTTGGCCATAGAAACCCATGCCATGAAGCTCTCAGCCCACAGATTTTGTGCTGATGTTAATGCCAGAGAAGGTTTGAAACTGCAGCTCTGTAACTTCACGTGATCTGCCACTTTGTGGCTGATTTGCTGTTGCTCCTAAATGCTTCAACTTTGCAGTAATATCACTTACAGTTGATCATGAAATATCTAGGAGGGACAAAATTTCACAAACTGACTTGTTGCAACGGTAACATCCTATTACAATACTAAGCTGGAATTCAGTGAGTTTTTTAGAATCACTTATTTCACAAATGTTTGTAAAGGCAGACTGCATGGCTGGATGCTGGATTCCATATACCTGTGGCAGCGGGACTAAATGAAACACCTGAATTCAATGATTAAGACATGTGGCCCAATCCTTTTGTCTATATAATGTTGAGCTGCTGTTTCTCACTCCTATTCAGAAAGCAATCCTTATTTCTCTTTGTCTCTCTCCAGCCTGATGAGACATTGGAGCCTTTCTTTGACTCTTTGGTTCGACAGACTTCTGTCCCCAATCTCTTCTCTCTTCAGTTGTGTGGCGCGGGCTTCACCCAAAACTACTCCCTGGGCAGTGCTACTGTGGGCGGCAGCATGGTGAGACACACTTAGACACACTTTGTTCTTCTTCTTAGACACACTTCCTAATATCACGTTTAGACCAGCATTTGACTATGTTTTTCCTTTTGCTCTTAGATCATTGGAGGAGTGGACCCATCACTTTACGTGGGAGAGCTTTGGTACACGCCTATCCGCAGGGAGTGGTACTATGAGGTTATTATCGTACGTATCGAGGTGAACGGACAGGACCTCAACATGGACTGTAAAGAGGTGAGGCTTGATCGGTAAACAGCTGCAAAAGCTAAAGAAAGTATGACAGAGTTAGTAAAGTATATGTAAGAGATTTGTGTACTGTCTTCTATAGTACAACTATGATAAGAGCATTGTGGACAGTGGCACCACCAACCTTCGTCTGCCTCGAAAAGTCTTCCAGGCTGCAGTGAAGGCTATTGAAGCAGCTTCTTCGGTCAGTCCTATTATACTACTAAAACATTCTGACCTTGCTGTTTCTCTTTTTGTTCATGTTGATGCTTAAGTCATCTCCCATATCTTGACATACCTATTTGTTAAGCTCCAGCTCAAAATCGGAACCTGATTTGTTCTGAGTGAGAACGAGAAAAGAACCAACGAATGTCCTTCTGACCCTGTTTTTCAGACCGAACAGTTTCCCTCTGGGTTCTGGCTGGGGGAGCAGCTGGTATGTTGGCAGGCCGGCACTACACCCTGGCACATCTTCCCTGTCATCTCCCTCTACCTGATGAGTGAAATTCGTAGCCAGTCCTTCAGAATCTCCATCCTGCCGCAGGTAATTACAGCATCTCTCTGGATCTGAATAGAAAGTCAGACATAAATCAATCTCACCAAACCTTAAGTTCTGTCCAAGTGTTGTAAAATTACATTTTTTGTTGTGATTCTTTTTTTGATAAGATTAAACCCAAAAATGTTATTTCTGTTCTTGCTGTGCACAAGGTATGTAATGAACATCCAATAATACATGTGGTCTTGACACAGGGTATTCATGAATAGATTCAAGATTCAAGAACTTTATTGTCATTTTCAACCACATTTAGCTGACGCAGAACATGGTGAGATGAAATAACGTTTCTCCAGGACCCGGTGCAACATATAAACATATAGACATATGACAGAAGGGATTTTTTTTTTCCACAGTTTAAAATTTAGGTTAAAAATAAATAAATAAAGTGCAGTGTGTGCAACATAGTGCAATAGTTGCAACCCATGCAAAGAACAGTAAACAATGACAGAACAAAAAGTTTGAACTTTCTTTGGTATTTGTACAGAAAATATGGTCAACAAGAAGTCACACCAACCTTCAGGTTTTTCCTCAATACACCTAGGAACCCTGACGGGGAGAAAAGACCACATTTGAATTCCCTTTAAATCTATTTTCTGAAGAGCCGTTAAACATTTTATTATTGGAAGTCACTCGGACAGGCCTTGACTGTGGCGGAATGAATAGGATTGAAGACTTAGAAGGAAAGCTCAGCACTATAAATGTGTGAGAGGCTTATGACCTTGATGCTGGCAGAAAGATGAAAAGCTTGAGAAAAGTTTTTACATTGTGTGCCTTCTGTTTTAATGTTTATAGCAGGTATAATGCAATCAGTCAGTCACTCTGTGTAGAATGTACACAAGGCATACTGCATTAACTGGATATACAGGAACTCTTGAGAGCTAAAATACCCTGAAAATGTCATTCGAATTACATTTTTACTGAATGCAGCATTTTAGACATGAAAACTTGTGAGTGCTCTCTAGTGGACAACTATGTAATTATGTCACTGTTTCAAAGTCATGTCTTCTGCATTCATTTGCTATATTCCCTCAATACTACTCCACAGTGGGCACATAAAAGGGGACATAGCTTGCTGTTTTATTTTCTGTCTCATGTATACACCTGTATACATGGCCAACGTCTCAAATAATGAAGTTCCTATATGTACAAGCAATCTCTATGGGCCAAAAACTTAGTGTTTTTTGTAGTGCGATGTCTGTGAAAGAGGACTTAGCTAATATGGTCACCTCTTGTGTTTACAAGGGGCAGCCACTTAGAAGAAAGGGAGATAAAACAAATGTTTCAGACAGTGGACGAACTGAAGGGCTCAGCAAGGCTGGTTCAAGATAAATAAGGATTATTTCAAATTGTGAATCATGCAAAGCTACTCTTGAAGAATCAGAGAATAAAAATATGGAGTGGGAACTTACCATACTCATGATACTGAGCTCTCTTCACTCTCCCACCATTCAAGGGACTGTAACTTATTGTTGTCTGCCCACTACACAGGACTCCCTTTTATTTCCAAGGTATCAGACATTTCAATAGCATAATAGAAAATATGAAAGTAACTGATTAACAGACTTCATTATTCTGTGCCTTACAAGGAAGAAGTTTACAATGAAAAGAGGGTGTTCACTCCAAAATGACATTTATTTCTGCTCTGTATCCAGTTAAATTGCTTTGGTGTGAGGTGCCCAGTTTTAAAGATATCTGCTGAAGAAACATCTTCTCTTGAATACATATTGTTCAAAAGTCTCGAGCCACTCCTCATTTCTTTTTATTTCGCTTTGCCACCTATGAAGCAATCATGCATAAAAAAGGTACCTAACACAAGGGACGAACCAGTGCTGCGTCATAACAGACAACTTAGCAAAGAACCGATTTTGAATTGTGTCTTTCGACACTTTGTTACTGTGGCAAAAACACATCATTTGTTTCATTTTCTTTTAATTGAGTCTACAAATTATGCCAAAGAATCAGAAAGAACACAAAGAACAGAGTTTGACGGGTGTGAAATAGTATTTTTGATCAAACCAGACTGAGCACACCCTGTCTGGTTTGATCACAGAAGCTAAGCAGGGTTGGGCCTGGGTAGTACCCCAGTAATCCCAGGTGCTGTGACCTTTATGGGGGGCTGTGGCTAAGGAGATGGAGGTTGTCTTCTAATTGGAAAGTTTGTAGTGCGATCCCCAGCTCCTCCAGTCTGTATGCTGAAGTGTCCTTGGGCAAGACTCTGAACCCCAAACTGCTCCTGATGCATCCTTCATGGTGTGATAGTAAAAAACTTGGCCCAGTATAAAGAACTGTGTGAATGAGGCTTATTATATGCACTTTTTGACAGATTTTATTATAATTTATAAAGTTCTACAGATCTCTAACTACACTTGTTAATTTTTCTTCCTTTTTTTGTCTGTGCAGCAATATTTGAGGCCAGTAGAAGATGTGGCCTCTGCCCAGGAGGACTGCTACAAGTTTGCTGTGTCCCAGTCCAGCACAGGCACAGTAATGGGTGCTGTCATCATGGAAGGTTTCTATGTGGTGTTTGACCGTGAGAAGAAACGCATTGGCTTTGCTGTTAGCACTTGCCATGGTGAGGATGAGGGGATACAGAGATGTAGGTGGAGGAAAACGTAGGTTTATGGTTTGACAAAATAACAGACGAGGAACAAAAGAAATACGTAGTCATGTGAAAAAGAAAGTTTTCACAACACTGTCCTGTGGAAAACTTAAGCACACCAAATGCATTGAGTGATCATCAGGCAGTAAAACCACCTTTATAAAAACTTTTGGCAGTTTTCTGGTCTGGAGCTTGTGTGGTAACACATTGCCATCAAATTCAGCCCAAAGTCAAACTGTGCACTGCTCAGAGAAATTCCAGAAAAGCCCAACAGCTGCATCTGAGATGCTACAGCCTTAGTTAGAATGTTAAATGCTAAATTTTATGACGGTACAATTAAAGAGAAGACTGAACAACTCTGGGTTGTTTGAAAGGGTTGCCAGGAGAAATCCTCTCTAAAAAGAACATGGCAGCATGGCTTAGGTTTGCAAAGTTGGATCTGAGTATAGCAGAAGACTTCTAGCTTAATGTCCTTTTTACAGATGAGACCAAAGTGGAAATGTCTGGGCATGTTTGGTGAAACTCAAGTACAGCATGTCAGCATAAACAGCTCATACTAACTGTCAAGCAGGGTGGTGGAGGGGTGATGGTTTGGGCTTGTTTTGCAGCCATAGAACCTGGGCATCTTGCAGCCATTAGGTCAACCATGAACTCCTCTGGATACAAAAGTACCCTAGAGTCATATGTGAAGCCATCTGTCTGACAGTTAAAGCTTGACTGAAATTGGACAATGATCCCAAGCACACCATCATAGCTCCAGCAGAATGGCTGAAAAAGAGGAGAATCGAGGTGCAGGCAGCCTCAGTGAACTAAAGCAATGCTGTAAAGAAGAACAGGCCAGAATTCCTCCACAATGATGTGAGACTGAAAAAGTCAAACAGAAACCAATGGCTTTAAATTATTACTGCTAAAGGTGGTTCTACAAGCTGTTGAATGAATCGTGGGGTGCGCTTAGTTTTTCATGACTGCATAGACTCCTGTAAAAATGTTCCTTTACACATGACTGCAGATAGTGCTATTCTCTTTCTTGAATAATTACAATCCTTTTGTGCTGTTTTTTTTAGTGCACGATGAGTTCCGCACTGCCTCCGTTGAAGGCCCATTCCACGGGGGCGACCTGGAGGACTGTGGCTACAACATCCCCCAGACGGATGAGTCCACACTTATGACCATCGCCTACATCATGGCGGGTATCTGCGCTCTCTTCATGCTGCCGCTGTGTCTCATGGTGTGCCAGTGGCGCTTCGCCCGCTGCCTGCACCCACACGGAGACTTTGCTGATGACATATCACTCCTAAAGTGAAGGGGTGAAATCCAGGACTACGGTCGTTATAAAGAACCGCACTTGAAACGCACGACAAAAAATGGATTGTGATCATATTGTATTAAAATGTTGATGCTGTTAAAAGGGAGTTTTGAAGAGTGTTTTCAGGAACTGTTAAGTAAAGAAAACACCGACAGCCTTGTTGCCCTCAAGTTTTTTTGCGTGGATAACTAGAGCCATTACTAACCAGGGGGTTGGATGAGAAAAAGGTATATTCATCAGCATCGAATTTGCCTGTTTGAGCAACCTATGCAGATCAGCATGGCTATAGAGGAGCAGATGTGGAAATTGTGAAACAAAAAACGCCTTTGTTATAAATAGTGTATAAATAAACCACAAAGATGGATTGGTTTGTAATTTGGAAAGATTTGTCTCTTAACATTTGGAATTTGAGGAAAGAGCAAGCAGAGCATTTACAAACAGTTAAATGAAGAAACTCACATGCTGGATGTGAATACAGGACAGGAAAGATGTAAACATATGAACTTGTGGCTACGTGTGTGCTTATAGATGTTCTGTTTGTGGCTTATGAGTGAATGAGACAGATTTGATATGTATGAGCATGTATGTACTTCTGCACAGCTGTTTGGTACACAAAGAAGTATACTGAAAGGTTTAAAGAAAATGAGAACATGATACTAGCATCTATGAAATTACATATGCCAGCATCGAATCCTGCAATGCAAACAAGTATGCATAAAGTGGCTAATTTGATGAAATATCAGGCAGTATTTAAAGTATAAAGTCAGTTTTGCTTCACATGAAACTGAGACTACTGAACACACCAGATGTCACTTTTTCTTATTATATTGATAGCTTAAATTTATCTATTGTACATAAAATTTGTGTATTCCAGATCATATATTTGCGCAGGCACATCCACACACAGAACACACAGTGCTTCAACCCTTCTGCTGCACCATCTGATGATTTATACACCTAACAACAGCACATTACATGGAAACAAACTGAGACTTAATAGGGCTTCTTTCACACACAAAAACAGCCTAACTCACCACATATTTCAGTGGGGACCATATATGTATGCTTGGATGAGGATACCAGCCCAAAGTATGTTATACACTAAAGAACACTATGTATGTCTGTAAGGGACAGGTTGTATTGTCTCTGAACAAGCTGTAAATAGATCAGCTCAGACTGTATATTTATCTGTCAGGCGCTGGCAGCACTGTTGAACAAATAAAGTACTTATTGTAACTGTAAAATGTCTTGTGAATTTTATTTCTTCTGGCAATATTAGACCTACTGTATTACACTCATTTAAATCACCATATTTTTGTTTTTTAACTTTTAGAGTAGCTTTGCATGATTTGCAGTTCAAAATAATCCTTATATACTTCCTTGGTGTAGCCCCACATTTTATCTGCTCTCCCTTTAGGGCCAACCTCCTGTCTTCTGAATAGTTGCACCTCACAAACAGAACTTTTGAACAAGTAGGCAAGGTTTCTAATCTAATGGGTCTTGATCCTCTCTCAAGACCCATTAAATACAATGCCTGTCAAATGGTAGTAGTTTAATAGCACTAAATAATCATCTCCCATTACAATTATATCTAAAATATGGATTTATTTTGCATGCATGCAATCTCCTACATACTGCAGGGAGCTTACTCCCATCTAGATAGTAACAGGTGCATGGTGAGGATCACCTTTGATTTCACATGAGTATTTAACATAATCCAGCTGCTGCTACTGAAAGAGAAGCTACAGGAAATGTCATTAAACATGTCCACCATCTCATAGATTACTGACTACCTGACAAACAGGTCACAGTATGCAGGACTGGGCAATGCTTTGTCTGATTTGATTATGTGCAGTACTGGAGCTCCATACCACAATGATATGGGGAAAAATTGCTGGAGATAGGTTAAGAAGAGAGGTGATGATCAGTGAGCAGCAGTGTGGCTTCATGCTGAGAAAGAGTACTATAGATGACATGTTTGCTTTAAGAGTGCTGATGGAGAGGTGTAGAGAAGATCAAAAGTTCCTTCTTATTTGCAGTGGTGATGGACAGGTTGACAAATAAAATCAGGCAGGAGTCTCTATGGACTATGATGTTTGCAGACAACATTATGATCTATAGTGGGAGTAGGGAGGAGGTGGAAGAGAGCCTGGGGAGGTGGAGGTATGCACTGGAGAGAAGAAGAATGAAAGTCAGTAAAAGCAAGACAGAGTACATGTGCATACATGAGAGGGAGGCAGATGAAATGAAGATGTAAAGAGTAGAGGAAGTGACGGTGGATGAGTTCAAATAGCTGGGGTCAACCATCCAATGCAATCAACTGTGCACAAGAGAGGTGAAGAAGAGAGTGCAGGCAGGGTGGAGTGGGTGGAGATGAGTGACTTTGTGACAGAAGGATAGCAGCAAGAGTGAAAGGGAAGGTTTGCTAGACCATAGTGAGACATGGTGTGATGTGTGGTTTGGAGAAGGTGGTAGAGTTGAAGATGCTATGATTTTCGCTAGCAGTGACCAGGATGGACAGGATTAGAAATGAGTACATCAGAGAAACAGCTCATGTTGAGAAGTTTGGAGACAAAGTCAGAGAAGCAAGGCTGAGAGGGTTTGGACATGTTCAGAGGAGGGATAGTGAACATATTGGACAAAGGATGTTGAAGATGGAGCTGCCAGGCAGGAGGAGAAGAAGACCGCAGAGAAAATTTATGGATGTAGTGAAGGAGGACATGCAGAGGGTTGGTGTGAGGGAAGAGGATGCAAGGGATAGGGTGAGATGGAGGCAGATGATCCGCTGCGGCAACTGCTAACGAGAGGAGCCAAAAGAAGAAAAAAAAATTAAACCAAACTAAAACTACATGAGAAAAATAATTTTAGATAACTGAAATAAAAAACTAGACTTTTGATAAAAATGAAAAAACATCTCAGCAAAAGAATCTGCTGATAATCAGTTAATCAGTTCACTTCCGGTTCTTTTCCTTGTGTTTGTGTTTTTTTTTTTTGGTTTTTTTTTAACAGCAGTATGTGAAGACCCCCAGTGAATGTCAACGTTCTTCTTGTACCCCATACTGTATAAACCATAACCTTATACCTCTTCTTGAACTGGGTCACACTTG
>VUQH01073881.1:0-18386 GCA_015106775.1 Etroplus canarensis
TTAGAAATGAGTACATCAGAGGGACAGCTCATGTTGAGAAGCTTGGAGACAAAGTCAGAGAGGCAAGGCTGAGATGGTTTGGACATGTTCAGAGGAGGGATAGTGGATATATTGGACAAAGGATGTTGAAGATGGAGCTGCCAGGCAGGAGGAGAAGAGGAAGACCACAGAGAAGATTCATGGATGTAGTGAAGGAGGACATGCAGAGGGTTGGTGTGAAGGAAGAAGATGTAAGGGATAGGATGAGATGGAGGCAGATGATCCGCTGTGGCGACCCCTAATGGGAGCAGCCGAAAGAAGAAGAAGAAGAAGGAGTTTTGTATAAGTTTATTTAATCAATTTTAACATTCTATTTTTTTCTTTTTGGTGAGAGGGGGTGTAAGAATGTATTAAGGCTATGGGAACCTCAGGTTATGTAAGCAGGTATAGGACCAGCATATACCAGGAAGGGTCTATGATTTTTTTATAGCAAGAGAGGCAGCAGGATGCTGTATTCAGTTTTTTTAGCTTGTTTGCTAATGATAAAACAAACTGGTGAACCGCACAGATTTATTTTTTAAAACTGAATTATTTTGCCTGCACGCATTACTTGATCATAGTGCATCAGTGGCCTTTATGAGTTTTGAGTTTGATTTTGACAGATAGCCACTACAGCATCTATGAGACTATGATAAGTTAGACTGAATTCTGCAAACTGATTCCATTGTTGTACAATTTAAATCAAGAGATTACACACACAGTGGAGAAGCCAGACAGTTTGATTGTGGATGTTAGGTCAAGGCCATTACTTTCACTGGGGTGGGACAGAAACTGTTTTATTACATATACCAATGTTTGTTTGTTTGTTTGTTTTTGTTTGCAGGATGTGGTTAAAAAAGTTACAGATGAATTGGGATGCAAATTTTACCAGTAGTGGGACTTTTGGATTCTGAATGTAGGATTGATTAATTGATTGATTGATGAAGGATTCTTCAATATTGTGAAACAGGGCAAACATTGACATTATGCATCAGATCTCAGCAAATACACACCATAAAGAAATAATAAAAAAATATACAGATATAAACTTGACATTCTCATGAAAATATCCTACACTGATCTCAATATTTATTCTATCATTTATTTTGTCTTATATATTTTTAATTAGATGACATTAGTTTGGAAAATTCTGTTTTTACTTTGACATGAAAGAAGTTTATGTCAAATTCTTATTAAAAAGCCAAATTATATTGACCATGATTTAATTTATTAAAGCAATGAAAGGATGAGACATCTAAGGGGGATAAATGCTTTTTACAGGCATTGTAGGTTCTGCTGTTACCAGATTTTTTTTCTTGAATAATTCTTAAAATAATTATGAGCCTACTGGGATTCCAAGGGCTTGTTTTCATTGTCAAAGAATTCAACTATATCAAAAATATATTTTAAAAAAGATAGCGATATGACTACTACTCTACTCTGACTACTATTGTTTATTTCGAATTTATGGGTGGAGGTTCTCTGTGGCAAATGCATGTGGCAAAATGTTTTTTGTTTTCGGTCAGTCTTACAAAGTACAAATATGAAAGCAACTCTGGGCATAAGCTAATGAATAAAGAGAACTCTGTAGTCCCAGTGTATGTCTTCATAAAAAGTTGGAGATAATATATGAAAAGCACAAGATCGAATAGAATGCTAATCTGAGGTTGAAATAACCATAACCATGTGACATACGAGCAAAGTGTAGTTTGCTAGAGAACATAACTTTTATTATATATGTTCAAAAGAAGCACAGTTTGTAATCCCTGCATGTCCAATTTCTAACATTATTCACAGGGAATCAAATATTTGGCAAATATTTCTTCACATATTTTTACACTTGCTGACCTTTGAACATAAAGCTCAGGCATTCTTTGACTGGCAGGCCCTTCACAATAATGTTCACTACTTTATTGTTGACATACATCTGACTATGTCCATAAAAATAGATGAACAGAACTTACAAGAGTGATACATTCACATTTTCCTCAATGAAAATCTAAATATTGCCATCACTTTATGCCAGAAGAACTTAAAGTAAGAACAAAAGTTTGAGCATAAAAGAACATAAGTTTTCTTACAAACATGCAAATGTGTGCACACAAACACACACACACGGAGCAGCAGGTGAAAGCTAAGGACAAACAGAGATGTACAACAGAGATACACTATATGAACTTATCGCTTGGATGAAGCAGAAAACACATGAGTCCCCTCAAGGAGCTTCCACAATTAACCCAGAAACTTCACTAATATCAGCTTTGATATGTACATAATATTTACATTCATGGATACATACAGAAGCCCGCACACATATAATACTTTCCCTTTCACACTATCTCTCACACACATACAAATACAGTACATATAATCATACCCCAAATACCTCAGACTTGTTAGGTTATATTATTTCTCCCCAGTGCAACACATCAGCTAACTAATTAAGGTTTTTCAACCACACAGATGGTTCCTTCTGATATTCTTGCTACTGACAGAAGTCAATATTGCTGGGCAAAAGTCTTTTTTAAAATTTAGATTCTGTATACCATACTCGTTTCAAAAATATTGAAATTATACATATATATATGATCAAAAAATATGTTGCGTATTAGCAGCAGACTTCACTATGTATTTCCAACTTATTTTACAAAATCTGAAAATTTGACGTGAATATGTACAGTACAGTTTTGTTTTCTTTGCTTTTTTTTTGAGTGGCTATACTACAGCCAACTGCAGCGCAGGGGCAAAGCACATCTACACTGAAGTCACAGATACCACAAATACAGAGAAATGCAGGTGAAATAAAAGCCATAGATAATACAAGAAATACACACACATTAATTAATCAAGACCGAGAGCAAGTGAATTGTTGTACATCTGAAAAAAACTTTAGAGGTATCAAAGCACTTTGAAAATGGCAATTGGTTTTTTCCTACATATTTATGTTATCTTTGTCATGATTTGCACTGAGATTCCAGTGCTGAAAGATCTTATAACTTTTACAAGATTAAATTTGAGAGTAAATCTTGGTAAGTCACAACAAATAATGGAGTTTTTAAAAGAAATGGATAAGAATTTCCCATTTCCTTTACAAATACTTATCATATTTTTATCTTATTCAAACACTGGCCACTTTGTTAGGTATACCTCACTAGTACTGGTACCCTTGTTTGTTTTCAGGACTGCCTAAATTCTGTGTGGCATTCATTCAACAAGATACTCGATACATTCAGCTGCACATCCTTGATGTGAATCTCCCCTTTCACCACATTCCAGTGGTGCTCTTTTGATGTGAGATCTGGGGACTGTTGAGGCCAGTTGAGTACAGTGAACTCACTTTCATGTTCAAGAAACCAGTTTGAGATGATTTGAGCTTTCTTTCATGGTGCATTATCATGCTGGAAACAGCCATCAGAAGATGGGTACACTGTGGTCATAAAGGAATGAGCTTGGTCAGCAGCAATAGGCTGTGGCATTTAAGCGATGGTCAGCAAGTATTAAGAGGCACAAAGTGTGCCAAGAAAATCCCCCACACCATTACACCATCAGCCGCCTGAACTGTTTCATGTTGTTTACACCAGATTTTGACCTTACCATCCAAACGTCGCAGCAGAAGACACTTCAGGTTAGGCAACATTTTTCCAGTCTTCTATTATCCTATTTTATTGAGCCCGTGCAAATTGTAGCCTTGTTTTATTGTTTTTGGGTACAAGAGTGGCATCAGAGTGGTCTTCAGCTGCTACAGTCCATCTGCCTCAAAGATCAATGTGCTGTGCTTTCAGAAACACACTTCTGCTACCTTGGTTGTAATTAGTGGTTATTTTAGTTACTGTTGTCTTCCTGTGGCTCAAAGCAGTCTGGCCATTCTCCTTTGACCTCTGTCATCAACAAGGCATTTATACCCAGAGAATTGCTGCTCACTGGATATTTTCTCTTTTTTGGATCATTCTCTGTAAACCCTACAGATGGTTGTGCAGGTAAATCCCAGCAGATCAGCAGTTTCTGAAATACTTAGATCAGCTTGTCTGGTACCAACAACCACACTATGTTTAAAGTCACTTAAATAACCTATCGTCCCCATTCTAATGGTTGGCTTCAGCAGGTCATCTTCACCATGTCTACATGCCTAAATGCAGAGAGCTGCTGCCATGTGATTGGCTGATCAGATATTTGTGTTAACAAGCAGTTGAACATGTAAACCTAATACAGTGGCCGTAAATGTATGGTTCATGCCATGATTTATTCATGAAAGTAGGGTCTTTCACATTTCTTGACACAACATAATGTTTACTTGATCTAGCTTAATTTTGTGGTTATGTTGTATGAGAAAAATGCAAGAGGTGCCACTTTCATGCGTAAAAATATAGTGTACTTGATGAGATATCAAAAAGTAATGGTCACTCAAGGTTTTTCCATTTCTTTTCCACATTGTTCACAAGTTTTGCATTTGTTCACCACTTTGAATAACAATCACATATAACTAACAAGAACTTAGTTAATTTGGGATAAATTAAGACACATTAAAAAATCGCAAACTTCTTAATTTAATGGGCAAAACCAATTAGCCCTCATAAAGAGGAGGTTGTTACTTACATTATGATTTTGCAGTCATGCATGGTAACTCACATTTCATATTGTGATGATAATATTTGTATAGCACTGGAGTTTTTGCAGGAGAGAAGGAAACTTACAAGAACAAATGCTTTACCAAAAGTGTGTCTAACAAAAAGTCTTACATTAAGACAAAAATGAATAAATACTTACTAAATATGTTACATATACACAAAAATTACATTTTTAAAATCTGTTTACTCCCTGTTCAATTTCTGTCTGTTCCTTAAAACCTTTGGACAGCACATGACTATGGGCAGACTGCTCCAGTCAAGGAGAGGCACGTTAAAAAAGGCCATTCAGTAATTTTAAAAGGAAGCAACATGACATGTTGCTGCCAAAAGCAGGATCCAACACAAAGCTAAGAAGGACAGCTCATCTTAGAGACTTTTTACAAATATACAACACATAGAAAGAGATGTGGAATAACAACATTTGAACAAAAGGAGTAAATTATCATTCCAACTTTCACAAAAACACAGCAGAAAAATAAAATTTCCACCCTCATTTTGAACATGACAAACAGTTATTGGTACAAGTACAGTTTTTCTATATGGCCTTTTTGATTCTTGGTTGGGTAGGTAGTGGAAAGGGCTTGGTCTCCTATGTTAGGTGCACTGATCTAAATACAAGTTCATGTTTATAGAATGTTGATTTAGATATATGTGTGCGTGTCATATTTGCACATGAGGTATCTATTGCATGTTTGGCTTTTTATGTACTTCTGTATGATGACTGTCAGCACACATGGCCTGTGTCCTGATCATTGGTTTTGTGGGCAAGCCAGCTGTTTCACAGCTGTGTCATGAGTCTGCTCTGTCTGATCATCTATTCCCTGCGTTGTCACACAGCAGGTCTGAGGTGCTCATTACAGCTTGTTTTTCATTTTTCTACCCATCTGGTTTGCCATAATAAGACTGTATCAATATTAAATGTCTTCAGATTTGAACCATGCAGTGTCTCGACAAGGTTAGGATTGCAGCAGGAAGGTGCAACCTCAATAAACCAAACACCACCAAAGTCTCATATTCTCTGGATAAATCATTCACAAAATGGTTGAGCTTGTAATTGCCTCACAAGGACTAGGGTGGTATAATGAAAGTCAGACACACTGTGAAAAGGTGTGGTTGCTGTCTTGCTTTACCTAAGGTACATTAGTGAAATGCGATAGTGTTACGATATGTATAAAAACCAAGCCAATTACCCTTCTTCCTCAAAATGCTCAGTGGGATTCCTCTAGGACTCACCCATCCAGGTTTTAACCCAGATGAGCAACATTGCACTGGGGTTACATGAGTACGTTTGCCCGGGTGTCAGGCAAACGGAGTCCAACCAGGCCTCCCCCAACAAGAACTGATGAGGCCATGAGGATAGGAATGGCCTTGGTAATACCAACAAGAGAACCAAAAATCAGGTTCCCCAGGACTGCGGCCAACTTGCACAAAGCATTGCAGAACCCAAAGCCTGTTCCCCTGAGAATGATGGATGAGAAAAAAGAGAGATAAATGTTGTTCTGATATAGCGTATTAAATTCAATTATGACAGCAATAGGAAAAGAACATGTCTGTTTTCTTACCTCCTGACAGTAGGGAAAGACTCAGTAGTTACTACATCCAGGGAGTTCCAGGCAGAGATGCTCAGGCCATTATAAAGGCACAACATAAAAATCATCATGGACTCACTGGTTCCAAACCACAAGAAAAAGCAGCTGATGCCTGAAAGAACCATGGAGCCACCTGAAGACAAACACACATTCACAGAAAATGAAGGAAGAAACAAATTAATACATCCATAGTGTTAAAGTTCCTGTTCAGGCATTAACCTCTCTTTAATCCTCCATTCCTACCTAACATCGAGAGACGCCCAATTTTGTCCATAAGAAGGGCAGACACAATGTTGCCAGGAAGAACAGCTAAGGTCCCCAGGAAATTGATGAAGTAAACCCAGTAGGCACTGTAATCATCATCAAATGTCATCTGGCACCCTGTCTTGTTGTGGGTGAATGTGCTGTTGATCACCTCTGTGCCATCTATTAATTTGGATTCATCGATATCTGCCAAGAGAAGACAAAAAAAATCCCTGTGATAACACAGCTGGAAATTTTCCTCTTCATCAAGGTAGGATTATACATGGTGGACCTAAAAAATCAGATATCAAAAGACTAATCTAGCTGTGTAGTTGTGTCAAAGTTTTAAAGTCTTAAATTCTAACATCTCACCTGTGTTATAGAAGACAGCATCAAAGAAAGTACAGTTCCTGAAGAAGGAGCCCACTGATGTCACACTCTCAAAGTGGCAGTGACGAAAGGTGGAGTCAATGAAGGTGACGGACTTCAGCTTCATACTAATAAATCTGAAGAAGCAGACTTACATTAACTTTAACTGCACATGGTAATAATTGAATGGAACATGTTATCCATGATGCATATACATTGGAATCTTTTAAAATTTAGAGTAAGCTGAGTTGTCTTACTTGTCATTAATGAAGAGACCATTTTTGTGTATCTGGTTCTCCAGGGTGAAGTTAAAGGTGAAGTCTTCAATACGTTCATTGTTGTGGATCTTCACTTTTGAGGCATACTCATCTGCCTGAAGGTGTTTGATGACATCAGGGAACCAGACAGACAGGCCATAATAACTGCAATCAGAAGGACACAGTGATATCAGCATATCAAGGATCAGTTGCTCAGTTTATCAGCCAAAGATTGTTCATTTTAGAGGGAGACCTGTCAAAACAATGAATAGACAGACAAACACAGTTAAAGTCCAGAGGATACCTGTGCTTTTAAAAAAGAACATAAATCTCTGGTTGCCTTCCTCCTTGCCCCTACGCCCATCTCTGCACCCACTGAGACACCAGTGAAATAGTATTGATCCACAGACAGACAGGGATTGATTTTGAGACCGTGCAACTTCTCCACAGCAGCACTCAAGATGACAGAAACGAAATGTTCCCACAAACCTCACTGCCTAGAGCTATTATCTGACCAAAGAAATTTGTCTGATTTTTCTATGACAAAACTCATTAATCTCACCCAAATGACAGTGTGAACCACACAATGGCCAGTCGCATCATGTTTTCTTGCATAGGGTAGTTGAAACACTTCATAAGATTCAGATAGATCTAAAAAGAGACAAGAAACCTGTTAGAATATACACCAGGAAGTGAAGCTATTATTTTACTGAAGCAGTAGAATAATAAGAAAGATACTTTTTGTAATTACCAGAGTAGAATTAAATTGAAACGTTCTCCACCAGGGGTCAGTGTTGAGATAATGTTGAGACGTTTTCTGATGTGTGCTGCTGTTTTTAACTTTTGATGCTGCTTTTACACCTGTTTCCATTTCCACAAAAGGCTTTGCCTTGCCCAGCAGCCTTTGTAAACAAGACTGTGTTTGTAATGACTTTCCTGATTAAACATTAAACAATTTCCCACTTGGGGTTTATAAAAGATTCTGAATCTGAGTCTGAAATACAAGCTACATTACTCACTACACCATCTTGTGGTTGAAATTGATATTACACAAAAATGTAATACCAGTGCTTACCCTAGTTCAACTTCACTTGATATCTTTTCGACTTAGTACATAGACTTTTGGACCGTGTCCCCGTAGTGTAGTGGTTTGCACATTTGCCTTTGAAGCAAAAGGTCCCTGATTTGATTCCAGGTGGGGACACAAGCTCCTCTCCCTATGGAGGGTTGCGTCAGGAAGGGCATCTGGCATAAAATCTTTGCCAAACTACCACTGTGGATTACTCCACTGTGGCGACCCCTTGGTGGAGAATACAAGGGAGCAGCTGAAAGGTACGTAGCCTTTTGGTCATGAAGCAAAATTCAGTTGATAGTTTTGGTTAATTTAGGAAAGTGTTAAGGTATTTATAAACAGAAGGCAATGCAATAGGTATCTTCTGCTCCATTAAAATGAAAAGACAAATATTTACCCCATGAACTTCAGTCTTTATCCTAAAGAAAGCCTTGGAAACTGGGTTGCCAGAATCTGATTCCATTTCAACAAATTCATCCAGTTGTCTGGGGATTTTGATCCTGTTTACCTGGAATATTGGAAAACCATATCACAATAATATTTGCAGTATTTTACAATCAGTTTAGTCCACATTCAGGCAATGTTCATTTCTTGGAAGTACTGTCATTTTTATGCAGTATCATAGATTTTCACTAATTTCTATATAATCATTTTTTGTTTCCCACAAGAGAAAATTAAGAAATTATATCTGTACAGCAAAAAAACAAAAAAAACAAATCAGTACGAAAGGATGAATATAAACAGTGTGTACTATAGTACAGGATTGATTCAAGAAACATGTATACTAAGCAGCTTTACCAAAGAGCAGTTCATGCTGCAAATAAGCCTGAATGACACAAAACAGCTTTCAGAACTATCATAATTCAGATATGATCCTCCATAGTGAAAGCGTTAAAAATCTGTCCCAGTGGTGGCAGAATATAAGCCTCTTTGCTTCTTTAAGCATCAGGAATCCCAGCACTGCAGAAGAAAACACTCACAGTGAAGACTTTCTCCGGTTGCCCACGCGCTCTCATGTTAGTGTCAT
This sequence comes from Etroplus canarensis, assembly GCA_015106775.1. Lineage (NCBI taxonomy): Eukaryota > Metazoa > Chordata > Actinopteri > Cichliformes > Cichlidae > Etroplus > Etroplus canarensis. The sequence goes on from VUQH01073881.1 coordinate 9,201, forward strand.
GGATCTGTTTGAGAATCATCCAGGCTTCATCATGCTTCCCCACCTGTCAGGAGGGAAAGAAAAGGGGATAGAAGACAAGGTAAATTCATGGGATCAGCAGCAGTCTGCTCAGGTACATAAAGATGGTCCTTTGATTTCACCAAGATAGGGCAAATGATGAGAGTCACGACAATGGTGACTCATTTCACTTCAAAGGGTTATTATGCTGCAGCAGCAAACCAACTGTCACAGATCTCCAGGCTTCTATTTTCCAGATACACAGGCTTCCAACAGTACTGAATGACTCACACTGTTTTGGTCTGATTAAACATCTGCTGGGAAATGTCCAAGTAATCTCAATTTGTCTGAAAGATGCTGAAAGTAAAACTGATGACAGTTGAGAACAAAAACAAAACACCATGACACAGCATTCTTGGAGATATGAGCGATGCAGCAGACTTAGGAGAGACTAGAATAGGTTCAGTCTGAGCATCTGCTAAAAATCAGAAGGTTTGTTTACCTCAAGGTAAAACCTGGGACTTTCAGGCATAAAGGTAAGTGCCACCACAGCACACACACAAGGCAGGGCACAGACGACGACAAACACCCTCCAACTGTGGAACTGGTACGCTGAACCCATACTGAAACTCCAACCTGTAAACAGTTGCAAACATAGGTCAAAGGTCATTAGAAGAAGAACAGCATGGGAAAAGCAGAAAGTGAACAAATTGTATTCAAATATCAAGCTGTGCATATGCCTGGTGAGGAAAATAAACCAAACTTGATGTAGTTTTAAAAATTTGTGACTGTGCTACAAAAATTACATCAAACATTACAACAATAGCATCAGGATTATACAGCAACGCAATCTGTTTATCAAAACATTAATGTAAAGTAAAACACTTAAAACAACAACACCTAACACATTTGGAGTAGAATTTGCAGGTCAGAAAGCCAAAATAATAAACTACAAGAAGCTAAAAAATGTCTACAGCATAGTTGGGTGATTTTTTCCTCTCACATCACACCTGATCAAATTACAGAATTTGATGCATTGCTACACTGATAGAAAACATAAATCAGCGGTGCTTAAATGAAAAAGAAAACAAAATTATGTGAAATGTGTTGTACTATGCTAAATTATCCAATATAACATATTACTTACCTGACATGTTTATGTTGTTTTCTTTCTTTTTGTTTTTTGAATGGATTGCACATTCTGAAGAATTGTTATAAATTAAAAGATGGTTTCTTTAGAGCTCTGGCAGATCGCAAATTAGACTCTTTGTTTTAATGCAGCTAATCATCATTTAACCTAGTGCAACGAAGTTTACAATAAAGGTGTAAGGGAAACAGCAGGGCATTCTGGCCTGAAAGACTAGCCCACAATTCACATAATATAAATTATGAACACATTTTCAATTTTCTATCTGAAGCCAAATGGTGGCTATTTAGGTCATTTTTAACTCACAAGGGTGTAATACAGGGATAACAATTCTCCAATGCTTTATGGAAGCAGTAACTTAACAATATGCATGTTCTGGAACATACATTTGACATTAGATGGAGATGAAGATGGATACTTGTATATCCATACCAGATGGGACTATAGAAACCAAAAGTCTGATTCTGAATGTTGTAAGCCTCATATTGCAAAACATAAAAGATGGCATTTAAATGGGAGCGCTGGACAGCCAGTGGTGAGTGATGTGTAAAACTTAGAGATGAATGGCTCTGTAGAGGAAGCCTGGGAGTGCACAGGGACGGGTTAATTGAATGTGTAGGAATACAACTGAGCTTTTTCTGCTAAGTTAAATCTTGTTGCACCTGATCTCAGCCCACAGGCACTCTTCCAGATTCATTAATCATTTCTAACATGTACACACAGAGACACACACAATGGCTGAAATGTACGCATATATACTCACACATGCAAAAATATGAATATACAGAGTAAACAGCACAGAAATTGTTAACGCAAATGATCATGTGCAGATTACAATGAAGCCACATAATGCTGCAACATACTCCCACCCACACATACAGAATTATACATGATGTATTTTTTTCCTTTTCACTGGCAGCCATGCCAATGCCATACCATTGCCATGGTATGCAACATGTGGTGTGCTTCAGGTCATGAGCTGTTCATTTTCTTCTCCATGTTTTCTTCCTCCTATCATTCTGGCACCTGTATAGATCTGGCCACACTTTTTTGCATTGTTCTAACAAAATCTAATCTGGTATACAGTATTTTGTTCTTGTTTGTCTGCACTGATTTGCTTCTTGAGATCAACCCTCTGTATTTATGTTCAAAAATTTGTTTGAGTGCAGATTGATAGTGATACATCTACCTCTTTAAGCGTACTTGTCTAGGCTGATTTTTTGAAGGTTTTTGTTTTTTTTGCATTCAACAAATTCTCCAATCATTTTAGTTGCCTTTTGTGGTCTTACAAGCATTTTGAGGTTCTGCTGTCTTTCTGTTAGGTCTGTTTTGTATTTTTTTTACCTAAGGATAGCCTCCATAACTTCCACTGACACCTCCTCAGACTACATATTAAGACATTCAGCTACCAGATTTAATTTGTTATGGGACAAGAGCCATGAAACTGCTAATCACTCGGCTATCCAGTTACTTTGAGCCTGTGAAAGTATAGGCCCCATTGTTTTTTTTATTAAAAAAAAGCTTGCTGAAGATGAATAAGTAAAAGTGGTGCAAGGCACGAGCAAAGAAAGGTGGACAGAAGATCTTCCAATGGAATAACAAAACAAACAAATGGATGCAAAAGGCAAATGAAAACTCAGGGAATAATGCTACAAATGGACTGGAAACTAAGAAATGCATTGGCTGGGCTCTAAATAAAATTGGAAACTTGATGCAGGTGAAACTATTCAGGGTGGAGCAATCACAAATATGCAAAAAATGATAAATAGAAGAAGCTTAACAAAGCAAGGAAATTCATTAAAAACTAAAACTACAAGTAGCTTAAACAGAGGAACAAAATACACACTGCATATGCACTAAAATCTATTTTATGTACAGCATGTTTGTCATGAGAATACCTGAAATATGTGTATAAATAGCAATGCAAAGAACAGCCATCACAAATGTTTAATGTGTCGTATATGCAGACTTGTGTTTGTGTTCTTAGTTTTTTAGAATATTTTTGGGCAGGAAGTACAGATAGGCGTTGTTGCATCGGTTGTGACCTCCCACGTCTCTCCATGGATCGTGCCTCATGGAGATACTGCTCCAAACGAAAAAGCACCATTATCCATCAGCAGGCGTAGGAGGGGAGTCATGGAGGGGGTTAATGCTAATGGTTATGCCAGAAAATGGCTGCTTGGGATTAATCTCACAGCATATTAAAATTCAGCATTGATAGTTATGCATATCAACCACTAAAACAACTGGTTTTTAAGGGTGTGGGAAACTGTTGCAAGAGGTATGAATACATCCCAAAAATGACCACAGAGATGAAAATGTCTCATTGTGACTGACTAAAACAATAAAGGGAAGACTATAATTGCAAAAGCTAAAATAAGTATGCTTTAGCAATTATTTCATCTTATTATATGCTAATCTAAAATGTTAATGTATTTATCATTAATATAATTAACACGCACATTGATTTTGTTGATCAATTTAAGGTTCCGCTTTTTTTTCTTAGACATGAGGCAACATAAAGTGGCAATGATTTCATTTAATATATCTATCATAATGTCTGTTAGGCAGTAGGAGTAAACATTCAGCATTTATGTATATACTTCCTCTGAGTCCCTGTATATATTTCCTTGTCTTTCTGTGTGTGTATATTTGAGTCTGGAGTAAAACGCAGTTAGAAAAAGAAATAAAGAGAGGAACAAAGAGAGACAGGGAAGAAGTTGTTCAGCAGTGATTGCCTTTTCCACAGAAATGTAGCATGACTTCCTGCCCCGCAGGGTTAGTGTTTCACCAATGCCACTGGAAATCTCATTACAGGGATTATGTACATAATTGACTAAGACTATGGATGACTGAGTCAGCCATCCCATGACTACTGTAGCTGGACAGACAGACACACAGACACATAGATATAGTAGATGCTGGCTCAGCTACATAGAACGTATATACCATACAGATATAAAATATGATATGAAGTCCATTCATGACGTTTAAGCTTTCATTTGTAGGTCTAAGTGTTCTAATGAGGTTACTAAAGTGAGGATCTAGCTTGGCAGCTGGGTGATGTGGATCTGTACCGAGAAGACCTCCCTCTGGGGCTCCAGCTGCAGGTCTGGCAAGGAGTGTTTATGAAACGTTAGGAGTCAACGAGTGGAGAAGATAGAAAAGAGTTGTAATGGTGTATTAAACACCAGTGTTAAGAAACTTGTATCATAAGACATAAGTCATGCATTTTATGATATCACTTCAAGGCATAAAGGTATGTCTGCAGGAGCTTTTTGCCTGCACATCACAGTGCAATTGGTTAAAGGCACTGCAGCACTTTAGGGAAGACATTAAAACAACACTGGCGAGCGGTGGAGTACGCATGCAAGACACGTAGTTCCCTTTCAGAGAAAGAGGCATAGTGGTAGTGAGTGTCAGAGTGAATAAGAACAAAGTAAGGCTGCTATTATCCAGTCAATACAATATCAGCAAATCTGACAGTAGAGTTTCCTCATGAAGACTTGTTCTGATTTCAGAAGGTTTTGCAAGTCCTTAATCAGTGTGTTTCTGTACATCCATGTGAGTGGATCTGCAGCAGTGTGTGTATTTATACATGAGTGCATGAACCTCTTCAAGTACTATCTAAAAAAAGTGGGAGGTCCTTTATCGTAAACTCCATTAGACCTCCTCTTTGTGTGCCTGTGTTAACTCAAATGACCTCTCCCAGTGTCAGATGTTATTGCATTCAATTTCCCTCTAAGAAGACCTGTATGTATCTGCAGCTGTAGTAAAACATCATCCATGCAACTTGCAGCAACACACACACACACACACACTCTCTCTCTCTCTCTTTCTCCCCTCTCTCTCACTTACTCACTGACGTCACAAGTTGGCTAAAGCATGGCCTGGCCATAAATCACCTCTAGCTGTAGCTTTGTCCTATTACAGCAAGGAGAAAAACCTAATTATGCTTGATCAAGAAGAACACTCTGCGGAGACAGAGGATGGAGAGAGAAGCGAGGTAATAAAAGGAAGGACAGAGTTAGACAGAGAAATAGGGAGAGTACACAATAGGAGATGAGGGGAGGCAATAAAAGGAAGGGACAGCAAGTTAAAAAAACAGGGAAGAAATGAAAAGGGTCCGGGGAAAGGAAGAAAGATAATTCTCTTCATACTGTTTCTTCTCATGATGAGTGCAGTGCAGTCAATAGTTAATGCAGTATTGTCATAAATCACCCCCACCCCCACCACCACCAACACACACACACACACACACACACACACACACACACACACACACACACACACACACACACGCACACACACACACAAAACATAACAACAACCTCAGCCTCTTCCAGCCAGCAGCCACTCAGAGGTATTAAGCGATTCTTTGCATGGCAGGAAAAACTGGCACCTTTACATATGGACATTGGGAAGCCTTACAGTTTAAGAACTCTATTCGGGACCTCAGCATAAGGTCACATTGCCAAGCAGCCTATCTATAATGCTTATGTAATTGTGTTAGGATATTACTAAACATAGCTTTTGAGCGATTGGTATACCCTTCTTTCTTTTACCAGTGTGCCCTTTACTTTCAAAAGTAATAAAAAAAAATGTTTTTTCTCCTTTGGTTCAGCCTCACTCTGTACTATTTAAATCACCATCCATTGGTTGTGCAGGTGCATTACAGTTTTAACAGGTTAACTCACCATAGTGTGGTATGATGGCCCATGCCATAGCAGATGCATAAATCTCGCCAATCATCCAGAACATACACAGCCAGCTGAGGTGTTCTCCTCTTTTCTCCCTGGACAACACCTCTGCAAAGAAGGAGAAAACAATGGGCACCGCACCTCCTATCCTGCAAGAACCAGAAAATGGGAAGGTTAGTAGGAGTGAGCTAGATATAGCCCAAACAAGAGAAGAAACACTTTTACGTTATTCATATACTTGCATCTTTATCACACGGTTAGAAGCTTGCTTTGTTCTTTCAGTTCAACTTTAACTGAGAAAATGATCAGCTCCCAGCTCTCAACTCTCAACTCGAATCACTTTATTTGTCCAAAAGGGGCACATTTTTCAAAGGGCATAAAAGTAGCTTGAAAACATCAACAACACAAATCACACGTAACACCATAAACACCATATGAATACACTTTTCATATATATTTGGGCAAATTAAAGCCTCTTTGAATAGATTTGAAAAGAGAATGAGTGAGCAAAAAAAACAGCAAAGTTAAGCATATCTCCCTCAAAATGTAATACAATGCACAAAAACTGTGCAGTGCCAGTTCTTCATGATTCAGGTACATGGGTCATATTGGCAGTTTGGACAGCCTTTTCAATTACTCTGAAGAGAATGATGTAGATACAATTATTGAATTACTATAGGTCTTAAAGGACCAGTTACACTGCCAAAGAAGGGAACATAATAAATCACAGCCATGTGGCTATGCTGTAAGAAGAGGACATGCTGTCTGTCTTTTCATTTTCACATATTCTGAAGCACGCTCTGCTCATTTTAATGCACTGCGGGAATCCCTGAATGCACAGTACATATATTAAAGGCTTGCTGATGGAGCAAGAAATGTCACTGGCTAGAGCACCCTAAACATTTGCCATCGTTATATTTTTTGCAGCATGACTCTAAATAAAGCTAAAAAATCTGTAAAAAAAAAAACAGATGCATGCTGTTAACAAAGCTTTCAATTTTAAAATAGATGAAAAGGCTTTAAGTGATCATTAAATTATTCTCATCTTTATTTTCGACCATTATTCAGTGGATGTGAACATAGGAATAATCAGTGAAAATTGAGATGTCCCCTCCTTAATCTGTCCTTGATTTTGGACTGACTGCGTTACCCTCCGTCTAAGGTTCCATTGTTCACCAGTTCACTGAACTCCAAGTCAGTCTCAGATTGACCTCCAGACTTACCCAAAACCTGCAGCGAGGCGACAAACAAGGAAGAACCCATATCCCTGGACAAAAGATGACAGGAAGGCAAAAAAGCCATTCGTGGACATGCAGATGAGGAGGCACTGTCTGCGGCCCACTTTGTCAGACATTCCTCCCCAGAAGAATGCTCCGACCATCATGCCCAAGTAAACAACGCTGCCTGGAAGGAAGAGAGAGTGGCCTGATTTTTGTTTGTCAATATACAGTAGATTACAACAGTGACCCCCGTAGTGTAGTGGTTTACCTATCTGCCTTACAAGCAAAAGGTCCCTGGTTTGATTCCAGGCGGGGACAAAAGCCCCTCTCACCATAGAGGGTTGTGTTAGGAAGGACAGCTGGTGTAAAAAACCTCTTCCAAATTACTGATGCAGACTTGCAACTAACATCAAACTGTAGCTGAAACTCTGCTAATTTTGTAGAGTCCCAAGACATTTTTTGTATTTTCATATTTATGGAGCTAGATTCAAAAGAAAACCACCTTTACTGAAATTTTTTGAATAACTTTTGATCTAACAATGATAAGTGTGATTCCAGATGCTAGATGTAGGTTTTCATGGTCAAGAAATCATATGGGGATAAAATGGGGGAGTCTATGGCCTTGGTGGAGGTTTGAGTGCCTTGATTTGTTTTGTTGACTACTCTGAGGTGTGTAGAAGTGAAATCATTAGGAACATTTGTTTCCTGCTGTTACATGTAAGCCTAACCTCTACTTCTGGTCTCCACCATCTCTTACTATTATTTTTCATTTGGCTACTCCCATTTGAGGCCGCCACAGTGGATCATCTGCCTCTGTCTCACCCTGTCTATCATAGTCTGTGGTTTTGGTCTTTGTGGGACTGTGTTTTGTTTATTTCTAGGATGTTTAGTTTTCCTTTTTTGTTTCACTTTCTTTCAGTTTGGCTGCAATTTCCTTTTCCCAGTGCCTTATGTTTTAGTCCCATTGTTCCAGCTCTAGACCATATTTATTCTGTTAGTTCTCTTTGTGTCTCCCTCATGTTCCCCTGTGTTCTGTCTCCTTGTTACTTTTGTATTCAGGTTCTTGTTCATGCAGTTTAGGTTCATTCATTTTTGGTTTTACATTCTGCCATGGCATCTAGTGTTTATGTTTATTGCTCTAGTTGAACTTTGGCCATGTTTTCTTCTGTTATTTTCATCCTTTGTTTGTTTATGGTTTAAACTTCTAGACTAGCCTTGTTTATGTTTGTAATTTTAGTTCTCATGCAGTTTCAGTTCATGGTCTGTTTCCTGGGTTGTTGTATTCTAGTTTTGCATACTCTTGTTTTATGTTTCAGGTTTATTAGTTCTCTGTGTGGCTTATTTTAGCCATTCTAGCCTTGTTCCCTCTTAGTTCTAGTTGCTATTTGTGCTTTTGTAATTCTCCCCCAGTGCTGTCCTGCTGTATGGTTTGTCTTCTGTCAAGTTCTGTCTCGTCTGAATTCTCTGTTATGTCTAGTTTCCTGTTTTACTTTGGCATCATTCTTGTCCCCTGTGCTCTTCTATCTCCTATTGCTCATTAGGCGTTAGTCCTTGTCTATTTGTACTCTGTCTCTCCTTAAGCCCCTGTCACTTGATGATTTAACCAGCGTAAGCCCACATTTGAAAAATTTGGCAAATACTAGTTATAGTGGAAATGGAATGTTTGAGAGATCAAAACATTTGGAACAGTTGTTTTGGAAAAAGATTTGACCTTTTGGACCGCTCATCTCACCACAGCGACATCTGGTGGCCAAATAAATGTATGATTTTAAATTTTTATACTCAAACAGTGGACTAGTGTCCCTGGTAGTGTAGTGGTTTGTGCATTTGCCTTTGTAGTGATTGATCCCTGGTTCAATTCCAGGTAGGGACACAAGCCCCTCTCACCATGGAAGGTTGTGTCAGGAAGGGTATCTGGCATAATACCAATGCAGATTAATCTGCTGTGGCGACCCCTTGGTGGAGAATACAAGGGAGCAGCTGAAAGGTACACAGTGGACTGTGTTCTTGTCTTTTATTACTTTTTGTGTTGGTTTATAGTATTATTTGTATGGAAGGATATTTATTTTAATCAGTCAGTACCTGTAGGGGGTGCTTCTGTACATTTATGAATGAATTCTTT
>VUQH01073884.1:0-59846 GCA_015106775.1 Etroplus canarensis
CTATAAGCTCCATCTTCAACATTCTTTGCACAGCATATCCACTATCCCTCCTCTGCACATGTTCAAACCATCTCGATCTTGTTTCTCTGACTATGTCTCCAAACCTGAGCTGTCTCTCTAATTTAATCAGTGGTCACTCCCAGCAAGAATCTCAGCATTTTCAACTCTGCCACCTCCAGCTCCACCTCCTGTCTTTTTGTCAGTGCCCATCTCCAACCCACACATCAGAGCAGGTCTCACTACCATCTCGTAAACTTTCCCTTTCACTCTTGCTGCTTCTGACACGAAACACCCCTAACACTTGTCTCCACCCACTACACTCTGCCTGCACTCTATTCTTCACCTGTCTTGTGCTCTGTCCATTGCTTTGGATGGTTGATCCCAGGTATTTGAACTCACCCACCTTCACTATCTCTACCCCTTGCATCTTCACCTTCTACCTGCCTTCCTCTCATTCACACACATGCACTGCCAATCCTAACTTCCTCACACAATACTGGAGTTCCTCCTTTGGCACCTTCTCATATGCTTTCTCAAGATCCACAAAGACACATCGCAACTCCTTCTGACCTTTTCTATAGTTCTCCATCAGCACTCACATAGCAAACATGGTATCTGTAGTACGCTTTCTCGACATGAAGCCATACTGCTGCTCGCTGATGGTCACCTCTCTTTTTGAACTAGCTTCAACAACTCTTCCCCACATCTTCATGGTATGGCTCATCAACTTTAAAAGCATTATTTTTAAACCGTTAACTCAGATAACTGATTAAGATAACCTATAATTTATTAAAATTAAATTGCGTCAATGTGGGAACAACAGCCCTAAAGAAATGTTCATGCAACAATGTTCTGCTGGAAAAATCTATAGTCACTGGATGTAACTCCAGTTCTATAAATAAAGGGCTTCGCCAGCGGTTGTGTGGGATGGCCAGATTTTAACTTTTGAGAGCCGTAGCCACCCCTTTGCTCTACCACTTTCTGTCTTCTAGTATGGATGAATGGGGGGGTCTACATGAAGAATATACACAGTTGCACATTTGAACACTTTACTAATTCTTACAAATAGAAATGAAATTAAGAAATAAAGGCTAACTGATATAAAAAGCAAACATTCTGCCACATCTGTTCTCTTGGATTAATTTTGTAACTTTTCACCATTGTTCAAGCCACAAATTAAATTTAGACTGATTATTAATGCAGCCAAGAACAGCACAACAAGATTTGTCTCTAATTTCTCTGTAATAGAAAGCTTGAAAGCATAATCAAATTATTTTGTGAAAAGTGCTGCAGGTTGAGTTCCCACAGGAACAAGGTTTGATAAAACTAATAGCTCAGTCTAAAAGTACGGTGGACAGGTTCATTGGCTGGATGCTCTCCAGAGACAGATTTTATCAGTCTCAGGCAGGAGTGAATCTATTAAGCAAAATGGCTGCAGCAAACCCCAGATTTCTTTTTCTTGCAGTCTTTACTTTCCACTTTCATACTAAATGGGATGCTCAGTAGAATGAAAATGCACAGTAGAAAGAGAAGCTGTGCAAGTGCTTCAGCCAACTTTGCACCCAAAAATAGATGTATCATCTGTAAACTATAAAAGGGAGTTCTTCACTACTTTTATTTTACAGCTGGAGTTAAATTTCTAAAATGTTTTCTTTTTGTCTAGGTCAGTAAAAAATGTTACATCTCAATAGTCACACTACAGCTACCTCTCACAGTTGGCAGTTCAGTGGTGGAATAAGTGAAATTAACTCCTATCAATCTTACACAACAATAACACTGCAAGCTTGTACTCTATTTTTCTTTCTCACCTCCTCATAGTCGTTCTCCCCGGGCACAAAGTCATCCACCAGTGTGACCCGGTGGCCCAGCTGCTCGCTTAGGGAGTCCAGGAACTTGTCTGTGTCTCGGCTGCGAGGTGGCCGGGAGAAGGTAAACAGTTTCTTGCGGCGGGTCAATGTGTTTGGGCCACTGTCTGAGTGCTGAGGGGAAGCTGGGGGGCTCTCCAGGCTGACATAAGGGTTGGAGTCTAAGCTGCTCTGGTGGTGGATTTCATACACAGGAGTGGGGAGAGGCTCTTTCCAGGACAGCGACAGGCCAGATTTACGGGTACCTGTTGGAAAGGACATCAAAGGTGGCTGCCACTTTTAATTTAGGGCTATCTTGTTTTGAGAATTATATAAAATTTATTTGTGACACTGCTGGCCATATTGTCAAATGAAAGACCGTTTCTTCATACAGGTAACCATTGAAAAGGCAAATAAACTGCAGGCTTATATGCACATGTAGACTGCATTTGAATTTCTAACTCAAACACAATTAATGGTAAGTGGTTCTCATACTATGTTCACATCAGTCTGGCAAAAAAGTAACATACTAAATTTTAGTAGCAAATCTGCTGCCTGTTTGCCTCCTATGATGTAAACATGGCATTAGTCATGCACCACCAAGGTCCAAAAATTAAGAGCTTCCATCACTAAACTAAATTTCATTTCAGTCATTCATTATGCAAATATTTGACCTTGGTGGATTCAAACAACAGATGAAAGCATGTATCTGAAAGCATGTGAAATGCTGCAGGAGAGTGTTTAGGCGTGTGTGTCAGACCCAGAATACCTGTGAGAGGGGGAAGTGTGAGGGGGGAGAGAGGGCTCTCGGGCTCTGGTGAGGAGCCCCCCTGCAGTGGAGACACACCCTTTCCTGTGTACACGTTCTCCAGCTCCGTATACACACCTGTCATCTATAGATGAAGGCATGATCAACTCATTAGCACACAAATCTCTGCAGTACATTTTCTTTGAAAGTCTGCTGCTTTTTAACATTTTAGGAAAATTGGCAAATTCCTGATTAGCTGTAGCCTAAAATCTGATCCAGTATCCAATCTTCAACTGCAGTGCTTATCAGCAGACCTTCAAATAATGTGAGACTAGAGAGGACAGAAAACATAACTAGCATTCATAAATGCCAGTTGTTGCGGAGCCAAATGCTGGTAAGCTGCAGGTATACCTACATGACTGAGATCAGGGGACTCGGGGAAGGAGGTTCCATCTCCTGATTGCCTCTCCTCCGGGCTCCCAGATTCATCGATATGAATTCCTAAAGCACAATAAAGCATGAACAGTGGCACATGTTCATGAGCCTATTTCATCCATCCACCTCCAGTCAGGAGGAGAGTGGATGAAACAGAGCATAAGAGTGCAGAGAAGCAAATGCTTGGCTTCTGAAACAGGGGTTAGCAATGATAATGGAAAACTGTGAAAGTAATCATTGAAGCCTAAAACGGCCTCAGATGGAAATAAACAGTCTTACACTGAGAGGTTGGGGAACTTATCAAAAGCAAAGGCAGCTGAGAAATGGATGTAATGTGTGAGCTAGTGAGTACAATTTAGTAGCCTACATGTGACAACTGAAAATTTGATTAGCACATATCTTTTGTCAGCACAAGTCTAACAGTCCAAACAATTACACATATTCCTTCCTTACCTCTAACTTATTCAGTTGGATCAATGGGAGGTCAAAGGATGTTTACAGTATAGTAACTGCAAAAGGAATGCTTATTTATTGTCTCAACCTTAATTTGTTTGTATATTCAGGGATTACAACAACCCCTGAAAAATGGTGTTATACTAGTAAGAATATTGAATTAATTATGAGAAAGAGATTTCAATAAGCACACAGCTTTAATATTTAATGCCCTCTTGTTTTACAATTTCTGTTAAACCTGCAATAACATTTTGTTTTGGCCACTTGGGGCAAACAACCTTGTCACAACACTACTTAAGTTTATCCAGCAGTTATGGAGCTACATTTTCAATCAGCCTTTCTTTTTATTCCCCACCAGCTCCTGAGGGAAAAAACTCTTCCTCTTGCCCAGCTAACAGTTCACTGGCTATGTCGTTAATTGCTAAATTTGTCTTCCAGCTATATCTACACTGTAGTGTACAGTGGGGTTTTAGAGCTTTTACATCAAAGAGCAGTTGCCTGACAACAAGATAATGTGCTGAAAGTGGCTATATTGTACCATCAAACCAAATATTGTAGTTTTCATGTAGGATGGAGTTGGAAGGCTTTCTAAACCTTTATATAAACCCAAGTAACTTAGATGAAAATTATAATGAATTTGTGCTGCAGGACAAAATAAGCTTATGTAATAGGTTTGTCCCCACTGGGATGTTGTTATGCACAGCGTACCCATTCCTAGGTGAGTCCCAATGATGCAGTCATCTGAGCTTCTCTCTCGGACACTGTTGCGGTACGATGTTCCCGTCACACGCATAGAGCTGCTCCGCCGGTGGTGCTCCGGACCACTGTCGGGCTCTAATAATGCTGCAAAAACACAAACACTCAGGATCAGATTTTGTTATTCATTAAAAAAAACACAACCTTATACTCCATATTTAGCAAATATGTTTGTAATTATCACATGATTAAAATCCATTCTGCCAATGTTAAATTCAACAAGACATGATGCATGAATAAATACATTTATTACTCATGCTTTTTGGGTGTTCTGGCTCACCGTTGCTCTTGTAACCGAGGAAGCGGGACAGTTTGCTCTGGCAGCGCTCCTGCTCATCGTAGGTCAGTAGCTGGTAGATGAACTTCCAGATCAGCTGTTTGGCTGGAGTGTCCAATACTGGAAAAACGTCCACGATCAGTGTGTCCACGTTCCTGCAAACACAGGCACACAATTATATAACAGACTCCTGCTTACTGCTGAGGAACTGACTATCGTTCAGTGGAAAACAGTTTATATTCGTTGCAACTGTAGCGACATGCACAGCTCAGAATAAGCTGGATGAAAGTAATAAAAAGGTGGAAGGATAATAAAGATGTCACTTATAGTGTAATTGATGCTGTTAGATGTATACTGTATGCATTTGCAGCTAAATAAAGCATATTTTAATCCTGCTGCATCACATGTTTGCATTATCTGCGGAGCTAATTCACCATGATCGCCTCTTTCTATCCGTTTATCCTTTAGGAAATATTATCAGAGCCTAACGGAACGTATAACTTCCTGCTTAGCTATGTACATCTGTCCTCTTCTCTCCACTCTCCAACTTTCTGTTTCATTGAGAAACTCCTTATCAGCTTGATATATTAAGAATAATAAAAGCATGGTTTCCAAGGTAACAGCTAATTTTTGTAACTATATGTCAGCATAAGTTAGCTAGTTAACAGAGTCTTACCACAGATATAGTGTGACAGATGTTGGAAGTGGAACTTAAACTGCCATTCCTTTCTATGCTGTCTTTTGCAATCATTTGGAGCTGTCAACCCATACACATTAATCTAAAGGAGATAATCATTAATTAATTTTAATGATAATAATAACATTAGAAATTAATTTGCTGTGTTTTTGCTACAAACCTTAGTGTGAATATGCTTTGATTTAGAAATTTTGACAGCCAACAAACAAAACAAAACTAAGTTTTCAAAAATCCCAACAAGAATTACACCCTCCAACAGTTGTTTATTTCTTCAGTTCACTCCTTAGGTATCTGTATATTTAAAGATGCATCCCTGACAATCTGTTTTTCATACAACCCTTCATTCTTTCTGTCTACTTTTATTAATAGACTCCTCTATAGCCCAATAGATCCTATGCACTCTGTTCCTCCATCCACTGACCTGTGCTGGAAGAAGGTCTCCAAGGCCTTGCAGACAGTATATCTCTCCTGGATGGTCAGAAGGTGCTCCAGCTGCTGGCTGAAGGTCCGCCCGTGGACTTTGATGCTTGGCGGAAGAATCTCCGCGACCCACTGTAAAGAACTGAGACCTGGAGACCTACACAGCAGGTACAGAGGAAATCCAGCATTATTTTTTTAACCATTCATACCTATTTAAGCAATGCTTCTCCTGCATTCTACTTCTTTAATGAAAAAGATACACTGTCATAGGCTGTGTCTGATGCCAGTTTATCCCAGCAGGAAATGACAGGGCATGATGAAAATGATATCTGACTTTTGATGTACTAACCTAGAACGTGGTAACGTGGTGTGGGCCAGACTAGGGGATTCTTCTGGGTCAGTTTGATCTGAAGAAAAGTCAGATGGACCCTCTTCCACTACGAGAGTGGGCACAGCCCCACTGCCCTGCAGCATAGACACCACCTTTTCATGGGAGCAGTTTCTACAGCAAGGAGAAAACAAAGCAGTGAACCTGAGAGTGAGCAGTGATGAAAAGTTGATGGCATTACACACATTACAATGACTAACGTAATATAATCTACTGCAAGACTTAGGTAAAACTAACAGAATCATTGTCTTAGATAACAGACCATTAAAATAACACAGAGTTAAAGAGGTAAAGTTACAGACATAATTTAAAAAGAGATAAGCAAACACTTGTCCAATCAACATTTAATAGAGCTATCTACATTTGAATGAGAAAAAAATACAAATGAACAGAATAACAATAAGAAAACTGATTAATTCTTTGGTTTCAATCTGCCCAGTAATACTGCCCTGCTCTAAGACGCAATGTAATGGCATGAGGTGTAGCCTACATTTATTGCTATATTATGTATGGTACAAAAAATTAAAATGCCTTGTTCTTTATATGCTATATGTGGACTTGGTGAAATCAAATCAAATCCAGGGTCATCATGTACCACATGATTGTAGGACCAGGATAAATATCCAATTTTCCACATAATAGACACTCTATGTTCACTTTGTAAACACTAAACTGAAGCTCCCAAATATCTTGTACTTTTTTCTCTCCATCTTTCTGGTGAGCAGCTCCCACTGTTTTCCTGATCACCTCCCACTACTGCAGCACCATATTATCAGGGAGAGCAGCAAAATTATACAGCGCCAATCAAATCAGTATATCAAGCAGCCTGGGAGAAGCTCTGTGATCCTTCTTTCATATGGTTATCAGAGTGGCAGAATGAGTAATATTGTTTCTTCACACTGCTACAGAAACATTGTCTGATGTATTGTTTGGTGTATTGTATTTGCCGAGTTCATATAGGTACAATTCAGTTTTATCCATGCTGAAGTTCTTATCTGCACTCCCACACTCACTCGCTGGAGAGGCAGGAGGTCAAAAAGTTGTAAAGTCCACAGAACTATTGCGACACCCACAAGGAAAGTTCAGTTTACATAAAGGCTGTGAACACGTTCATCAGCCCATGTGTAAATACTGCGCCTGCACACATGTCAATGTGTGTGAAGTTTGGTTTCATTCATGTACCCCTAACGATGGGCTGTAAGAACTTTTCTTGCAGATACACATCATCAAATATCCAAATTTAAAAAAAAGACATTTTCTTTATGTTTAGTGGTAATAAATGAACTGTGCTAACTGGTTTTAAGCTATTCATATGTCAGCATGCTAAAATGTTAATATAAGATGACAGTATTTCAAACTCTCAGTTATCAGCTGGTGGTGGTAATAATGTTAAAGAGGGTTGGGACTTAGGAGGATTGACAGTCTACCACTGGAGGTTTTACAGAAGACAGCAGCTATTAGTTATTTCACTGAACTGGCCCTTTAAAATGTGTAAGAAGAAAGAATCCACAATATTTTGGAAATGTTAATAATTTCTTTTTTAAACCTTAAGGTCCCACAACACTATAACTCTCCAATCAACGAATTAGTAACCACCATCCCAAGTCTACTCTTGATGTTTAAATGTTATTAGTTTATTTTTGACTCCCTGGAAAACACTGAAAATTCTGCTCATATGTAATAACAATTTATCTAACTACAGCAACTTTGGTGCCATAAAATGTCATTACCAGGCTATCTGTTGCCATGTTTTGTCAGTTGCTAATGATCAGAGCAGTCATGTACTATATATAGTTATAGTACACATCTCTGAAAACTATAATGCAATATATGGACAAAAGTATTGGGCCACATACACTTTACAGTTACAGGAGCTTTTATTACATTTTATTCTTAATCTATTGGCATTAATATCGAGTTGGTCCCCCTTTAACAGCTGTAACAGCTTCCACTCTTCTGCAAAGGTTTTCCACAAGATTTCTGAGTGTGCCTGTAGCCATTTTTGACATTCATCCAGAAGAGCATTTGTGAGGTCAGACACTGATGTCGGACAAAAGTGCCTGGCTTTTAATCTCTCTTCTATTTCAACCCCAAGGTGTTTGGAGGGTTTGAGATCAGGGCTCTGTGCGGATCAGTCAAGTTCGTCCACACAGCCATGCCTTTACGGACATTGCCTTGAGCACTGGGACACAGTCATGTCGGAACAGAAAAGGGCCTTCCCTGAACTGTTCACACAAAGTTAGAAGCAAAGAATTATTCAATATGTCTTGGTAAAGCAATGTATTAAGATTTCCCTTCAGTGGAATCAAGAGGCCCAGGTCAACCCCAGAAAAACAACCCCACTGATTTGTCCCTTCTCCACCAGACATTGTCCTTGGTGATGTAAGGCATGCGTGCAACCGCCTGGCCATGGAAACACAGGCCATGAAGCTCCCGGCACACAGTTTTTGTACTGTTAATGCTAGGGGGGCTTTGGAACTCTGCAGTTACTGAGTCAGCAGAGGGTTGGTGACTTTAACACATGAAGTGCCTCAGCATTTGGTAACCCCAAACTTTACATGGTCTGCAACTTTGCGGTAGAATTGCTGTGTTTCCTAATTGGTTTCACTTTGCAATAATACCATTGACAGTTGATCATGAAATATATGGGAGAGAAGAAATTTCACAAACTGGCTTTCTGCATTGACAGCATCCTATTACAGTACCATGTTTGAATTCATTGAGCTCTTTAGAATGACTCATTCTTACACAAATGTTTGTAAAGGAAGACTGCATTGCTTGCTGCTCACACCTAAAATCAATGCTTAAGAGGTGTGGCCCAATACATTTGTCCATATAGTGTATAGCAGTCACTGCTGCAATCCTGACACTGAATTTAAGCAAAAAATAAGAAAAAAGTAACAATAAAAACATTTGGATTTTAGTTAATGAGTCAGATTTTTACTAATAATTAAATTAAGTTTAGGATTCAGCCTGAAGACAACTGCTGCATAACAAATGATTTAACAGACAGGTCACTGTGTTGTGAGTTGCAGAAATTAAACATTCCTCGCTGGGTCTGGAAATAATTAATAGTAATGGATAAAGTTACTGCTTCTGTGCATTGTGTGGAAATGCAGAAAACTCTCATTTTGGGGATGTTCAGCTGGACGCTGCTGCTTTAGGCTGCTTTATGGAGGTGCAGGTCTTTAATAATCTCAGACGAACAAATCCTACAACCACAAATCTTTTTCAGACAGCACTCAAGCATCTGAAGTGTCTTTTGTGCTCTCTGTAAGGTTTACTGACCATTGATTGTGCTGGAATGTGTTAAAAGCATGAGCAAACTTTTTATTGTGTGTAGGAAAAAACACTTTGTTTTTCAGAAATGGTGGGCCTTGAGATATAGTTTTTAAATTTCTGGGGGGCAGTGTGATAACTAGAGGCTGAAGATGAAAAGCTACTAAAGCCTATGGTCTTGCAGAACAGATAGCATGGCTATAGGCTAAAATAGCTGCATAAATTATACTTCCATTCTGATCTGATGAAGAGTGAAACATGACAATATTCTTTAAGTTATTTTCAGCACTTTAATATGACTCTGAGATTTCCATGTTCTCCCGAGGGGGACTGACGCAGTGAACAGTGTTTCTGTGATGAAACTGCTCAGAAAATGAAAAAATATGAAGGCGAATGTATCTAGCAGAAAAAAATAGAAGTATAATGTGTTTGTGATGGATGATCTGACTGTGTGAAGGCTGTTTTTCAGACTGAGATAGAATAAATGGCAGCAGATGGCTTCTCCTGGAGAAAAACAAGCCCTGATGTCTAAATATACTGTGTAAGTTCAAGAACCTGGACAGCAGGAAAAGGCAAAATACTACTAACTACTACTGCTGCTAATAATAATTTCCATTAAAGACAAACCTCATGTCCAGTCCATTGAGGAAAAGGATACGGTCACCTGGTTTCAGTCCACATTCCTCAGCAGGACTATCTGAGAGGTGGACAGAGATGGCAGAAAATCAAACATCAATCAGAGACTGAAAAAGGAGCCTGGTACAACCCCTCCAGCTAACAAGGTGCACAGAACAGACGGGCACAACGGGAAGAGATGGTGACTAATGTGATGCTGTCAATCTGTGTATGAGATCCAACAAAACCCATCAACAAACAAGATGAGCTCCATGCTAAATCTTATTATGTAAGGAACAGTGCTGTCAAAACAATTCCTGGTGGAATAAGTTCTGCCTGCACTGTACCCATCGCCTCCTCATCTGTCAACACACTACAGATGAGGAACTGTCATGTCATTTTTTGTTACCCAAAGTTTGGATACAATAAACTTAATGGGGTAATGTAGCATGTGCAGGGTTGTGGTTTCTGGGCTATTGGTAAAGAATCTGTGGTCAGATCACGACGAGAGCTATGCTATCCACCTCCGCAAGGCCCACTGAGTCAGTCCGCTCTAGCTGCTTCAGCACATGTTGGTGGGGGATGCTGGTGGGCGGGAGCAGTGCCGTCATCCTCAAATACACACTTATAATACATACACACACACCGCACCACCTTCCTCACTATGGAATCTGGCAAATTCCCTCAGCTGTAGCTTCACAGCCTCTCTTGGCTGCTGCTTCTGTTTCAGAAAGCAATAACCGTAAATTAAATAACCTTTTACTGCAGGAAATTTAAGACAGCAATTAAAAAAAATACACGAGCTCTCAGTAGCACATGAGCTCTAAGCAGCAATCATATTTAAAAGCTAGTTTTAATAAAACAAATTATAAAAACGGTGGATTGTTGACCTGAGAGCTACTCTGTATGGAAATACAATAAGAAAAAGAACAAATGGGAAATACAACTATTTGTTTTTGGCCAGAGTTACATGAGACGGTTTTCCGGCATATAACTGTCCACAAGACCACAAGTAATTTCCCCCCTGGGGATTAATAAAGTATTCTGATTCTGATTTTACACTTCTGTTTTCTGTATGGTTTAAACATTAAAGATCTTCTAGAGTAAGCTCTAGAAGAGCTGAATAGGTGATTTTATTACCAAAGCTCTTTTGTCTTGCTTCCAGACTTTGAATTTGAGTAAGGATTAATGTACCCTTTCCGGAGTTGGATAATAAATATTAAAAAGAATAAAACTATAACTACAGCTCACAAAACCATGTAAAAATCTCTCAATGCATCTATATGGCATTAACTGACTACAGGTATACCTGCTACTGCACAGCACAGCACAGCCTGTGTTCTAAGTGTTTTCCTCTTAACATTTCATTGGTGAGTCAGAAAAGTCCACTTCCTGCTACAGTCATAGTCACACACACAAACACCTCCTGATCACCTTTAGCCCTGAGCGGCTGGCACCACAACAGCCTCACCCACGTAAAATTACATCTGCCCCACCCCCTCCTTGCCAGCCAACACAGAACTGAGTACGGGTGAAACCACCACACAATGAGGAGGCGCCAGTCAGGATCGTACTGTACTGGTTTTTAATATAGAAGCAGGACCTGGGATAACGGAGTCGATGCAGACGGGAGCGTGACCTCGCAGTGTGAAACCAAAGTTCTTCTTCCCCCTGTAGACACGAACAATCCTGAGGAAGAGACACAGGCAGGAAGTGAGATCAGTAATTCTTTCATTCAGATTTAAAGCATTCTGATAACTCTTTGCACTTAAAGGCTTCTAATAATAAAGACTTTATCAAAAAAGCCTTGTACATTTTTTATTGATATGCTTCCCTCATCTGATCTTTTACATGAAAACACATGACCTCAAAGGTCATCTGGCTTTCAGTTTTCAAACAGCTAAGGTGACACAAAATTCAACATACAGCAGACTGCTAGCTGCTAGCTGTAATTTATGGCCTTTGGGAGGGTTTATGTTCAAAGCATTTTTGGTCTGAACTTCTCAGCATTCCCCCTCTACTGAATTTCTAATTTCTTTTATGTACATAGTAATAATACATTGTAATACAGTGAATCAGAGTTTGAAGGTAGTACACAACTAAACTGCTGCTTCTCTTTTTAAAAACTGTAATTCTCAGTACAGGTAAGAGGTCTGCAGCCTTGTGCTGGCTAAATCAGGGGTGGTACTGACACCCCCCCCCCCCGCAATAAATACATACATACATATATAAAAATTACAGCCCACACCACCAGTGCCATTGGACTAGAGTACCTGTAATCTTCCAGTGTCATTGGCCACCTGATTACATCATGAATAGGAGTAGCAGGAATGTAACTTAGTACATTAATTCAAGTACTTTAACAAAAGTTCAGCTTTAATGTACTTGTAGTTTATTTAAGTATTTCTATTTCTGCTTCTACTTTACTCATTTTGAATCCAACCACTGCACCTTGTACTCCATATTATTTATTCTTAGTTTTAGTTACTTAATATTTTGCAGATAAATTTGCATTTAGATCAAGCTAACAAGCAATATATTAGTACTTAAAATCATTAACAGTTGCAACATTAAAGTGATATACACATCAATGAATCAATTAAGATCCAATAATATAACGTATATGATGCTCAAAATGCCATTCTACATGACGAGTACATTCACTTTAGGTACTTTACATATATTTTGATCATATAACTTGTGTAATATTAAGAAACTTCAGTTGAATTACAATTTAATCTTAAGCAAAAAAATCTAAATACATTTTTTCTATTTTGCACAAGATTAAAATTTGTGAACATTTCTACACTGATTTTATTTCTGATAAAATACTCATATTTCCTGTGCCCTCCCTTGTACTTGGTCTCACCAATGTCACCCCATTTAAAAATTTCTGAAAATGCCCTTGGGCTAAATGTTCAATTATCATGCAATAAAGAGTTATAATAATTATGCTACATTTAATAATAATAATAATAATAATAATAATAATAATAATAATTTGTTTTCCTGAAATGAAAAGGGAAAAGAAATTTAAAAAATGTTATTCTGAATGTTAGTACTGGCCCCAAATTTCTTGTGTTGTCCAGCCAACAATCTAAAACCCAAACAAAGAGAAAAGAAAAAGCAGACGCTGGAAGCAGAAAATGCTTGTTATTTGTCTGACTAGACAGTTAACTGATTTGTAAAATTACTGCTAATCAATCAGTAAAGCAAGCAGTGAAACTAGTGAATTCTTCCAGCACTGCTTGTGACGTCATTTAACAGCTTTGATGCCTGTGAATGAATGGCTGATCCAGCTGTCCCTAGAGTGAGTGCTCACTCACTCGCGGCTGTTTACAAGCCTGTTTGTGCTCCTTTCTTGTTTTGTCACTTCCTGTGAGTGGGAGTCTGGACAAGTGGAGACATGACGCTCTGTTTACTGCGATCAGACTTTGTGATTTAAGCTGGTTTTTTGTTTTGTTTTAACATAGCAACCTAAACTAGTACAGCTTCAATTCCAGACATTGTTCTTTGTTCAATCAACTAGCTTCTGGCCTAAATGAAAATAAATCAGGACATGTTCAACACAGAAAAAGCTTTGACATTTTGCTGATGATGGTGCACCTCATTCACCCCAGCAAAGGAATATGCAGTGGAACCTCCCTGTACATCAAAGACGAGACTCGTACTGCTTATCCACAATGCGTTACCATGGAGATGACTAAAGGCAACACAGCTTTGGTATATAAATGGGAGGAAAACAAAAAGGACAACAGGGGGCTGAGAAAACAGACAAATCTATTCTTTAATAGCCGTGGTTACATGCCGTTATGTAAGACAAGCTAAATGCAGATAGGCACACTGGGTGCTGAATGTGTGTATGTGAGGGCTAAACAGCAAAGAGCACACAACATCAGTCTAAAGAACAGTTGACAACTAAGTGTCTGTGATTATCAGACCACTCCTCATTGGGCCACACCAACAGCTCTTCATATACATATGTATATTTTCTCATGAATCAACCATTGCCTAATAAATTAATTGGAACATCAACAATTTTACATTGCACATACACTAAAAAGCCATTTACCAGTTTATAGTGTTTGATTTTGAGTATCTATAGTCCATAGAACATTTAGTACATCGCCAAATCTGGGGGTGGATTTCTTCAAAAAATGTCGATATCTCACTCCATCTTAATCCTACCTCTCTATCGATCTCTTCCGCCAAATATTGCTAATCTTTATACTGTATGTCTATTTCTAGCTCTCTACCTTTAGCTATCTATTGATCATTCTTCCTTTTTCTAAAGATTGTTATCTGTATATTTCCCTCTACCAAGGAAGGTTCTGTGATTGGTTCAGTTTTTTTGTTTGTGTTACAGGAATGTTTTTTAAAAAAGTTATTGATGGATTTCCATGCAAACTTTACCAAAGATGAGGCTAGGCTCAGCACAGAAGTGATTAACTTTTGGAGTTGATCTGGATCTGGATCCAGAATTTTTTCAGTGACTCCTTTACTATTGTAGAAATAGGGCAAAACTAGACATGAGAAAAATTGGGGGACATTGTCTTGATGTTCTCAGGAAAAAACAACTAATCCAGATCCAGATGATTCTGAGACATCGTGTGGAAGGCTAGACAGAGGTATGCTCTTGTTCCTACATGTTTCATCTATATTTATCTCTCTCTCCATATTATTATGTATCTATATTACTGATGTTTAATTCTCTATCTCTCTCTTTACCTCTCTCCTGTCTATCCATGTGTTATCGCTATAATTCTTTCTCCATCACTCTATTTTATATGTCCACATCTCCATCTTTGTTTACTTCAACTTCCTATCATTTATTTTTCTATCAAATACCTATATCTGTCTCACTGTTCCCACCCGTCTCTCACTCTCTCTGTTTTTCTCCCTGTGCATCTTGTGGAGACACAACAGTGTTATACAACACTCTATGGGTTTATTCAGTACATTGAAGGCATCAGCATGCAGTGCAACTTCTTATTGACAGTGCCACAGGACACCAGTTTAACGCAGTCAGCTTGAATCCTGTTGCTGTGTGACCGGCCAGTATGATCACACTTGACAATAACAGCCAGGCGCTTTTAAACCTAATATTCATGAACACAGAGCTTGGGATTTAATTAGTTGGCTTAGTGTGGGAGTTCACTGCCACAGTCCCGTTCTTCACTATGTCCATTGTGGTGTTATTAACTGGACAGTCATGTAATCAGCGTGTTCGTGGGTGGAGAAGTGTCAAATGGTCATGGGGTCTACAAAATCTTGGACGTGTGCGGAGATTCCACCAAGGAGATGGTAGTTTCTTACAGATATGCTTATTTGGCTAAATTTAAAAAAAAAATGCACTGTAGGGTGCATGAACATCCTCATATATACACATATATATGACATTATTAATGGAGCAGCTTTTTAAGACTGAGGATGAGAGGTCCTAATTTTGCCTTAAAATATCTGATTTTAAAATGGACATCTTGGCTGTTACATTATGAGTTAAGACTAGGCTGTTAGCAGCCTAAATCCCCACGATACAGAACACTTAAACCGAGTGAAAAAGCTTACAAAACACCATGTGTTTGGTATGCATGCTCACCTCTGATTGGGTCCAATAGGGGGATGCACGGGTATCCCGGAGACGGACTTCCTTAAGCCCCTGTCTCTCTCTGCTTCACCCCTTCCTCCGGATTCTCCTCCATCCCTTGGCACTGAGCTAGCCCGTTTGGAACTGCGGTGGCGATCAGAGTGATCCTCACTCCGACTGCGACGGATTCTGCCATGTGGCTCGCTGATGCTCTTACTGCGGCAGAGCCGGTTGATCACATTCTGGGACACGGTATCGTCGAAGCGCTGCCGGTGCTTCTTGGGAATGAAGATTCTGGCCAACATGGCAGCATATGAGGAAAATAAATCGGTTGATGTTAACTGTTTGTCCATAAGAGTTGCTTCTAAAAAAGAAAACAGATGGAAAGAGGATGGATCTACATCACAGATCCAGCTCTATCCATTTTGAAAACATGCAGTCCATAATCAAAAATCTAACAGTAAAATAACAGCCACTGTTGGAAGACTTAAAAGTGATGATGCACTAAAACTCTACGGAGACAATCCTTGCAGTCCTAAGCAGCACTGATTCAACTCAACAGGCTTTCTCCTTCATGTCTCAGATTTAAAGAAAAGGGGAAAAAACAGATTTTGACTGATAACTTCCCACTGATTACTGTTCCAGAGAAGAAGAAAGAAATAAAGAAAATAAGCTGAACTTGACGCCAGAAAGAAAAAAGCTTTCTTTGAGGAGAAAACAGTGAGGAAGTCGTGGCATCCCTCACTGCGTGCTTGAGTCTGACTGCTGCAGCATGAGGTACCAAAGCCAGAATACAGCATGAGAAAAAGGTGTGGGAGTGAGTGAGCAAGGGATTTCTCCTCTGTGCTCTCTCTCTCCCTCTCTTTCTCGATACAGCAACTGATTCTCGCTCTTTCCTACACTTCCGTCCACAGCTCATGCTTGAATGAATAATACAGAGCAGGAAGCTGTCATCTTGTCAACCTAGAACCTGACCAGTTCTTTCAGTTTGACAAGGAAACTCAATGTGTAACACTCAGGAGGTACAGTAGGTGTACCTCTCATGAAGTGCAAGAGCAGTAATTACAGTGGAATACTGAATTAAACTGCGTGAAATCATGTTTTTAGATCTACTGTGATATAACATTACAGGTATGACACTTAAGTTTTATTGAAATAACCAAAATTTCTTTTCCTGAATCTGTACTTTGAGAAAAGCCAAACATCTTGAATGTTACCTTGTCTCCATTTAACCAAAGCTAAAGTTGTAATATGCAATGTTACTAACATAAACAGTCATATAAGAGCTTTAACAAAACTGTCAGACAATACAGACTTGAAATGACTGATTTATTAGAGCAGTAGAATACAGTTAGAGCTAGTCGTCGAGGCTCCAAGCTCATTACTCCCCACAAATATGTTATAAAGTTGGGGACTGATGACTGCATATCCTACTGTTGGATGCCCACTGTTGAATGTTGGGGGTGGTGGAGAGGTTGAAACAACAGCCATTGATGCAGCAGTCTATAATTTCAATGGTTCATTTCAACCCTCTGAGGTCTAAGTCATCACTGGTGATAACCCCAACCCTAACCCTAACTCTAACCCTTGGCAATTAGATAATGTAATATTTGTTTTTTAATCAAACTGTTCTCCTAAGTCTTGGGACTCAAAAAACAAAGATTATATTCATACTGACAACTGACATGTATCAAAAGTTATTCAGAATTTTTCCAAAATACACCATTTTCCCTTTCTCCAAAACATAGGGTTGGGATAGGGTTAGGCTTATGCTTATCATCTTTGATGACCTATATCTCAGAGGGTTAACAGCGAAAGATAAATTCTCAAAAAAAACAACCCAGAAATCACCATTCGGTAACAATTACAAATGAATGCACATTTCATTGAGGAATGGAATACATAATTTATTACTTGGTAGCCTAACTGCTGTTGGCAAGCACGGCTGTCAGACGTTTCTTGTAGCTTGTCACATTTCTTGTCACCAGGTTTGGGCAGGGATTTTTGATCACTCCGTTTTGCGGATCTTCTCCAAATCCCTAAGGTTTCTACACTGCCACTTGGATACAAGAAGCTTCAACTCTCTGAACAGGTTTTCTATCGGATTAAGGCCCAGAGACTAATTAGGCCACTCCATGATCTTCATGTGCTTTTTCTTGAGCCACTCCTTCATTTTTAGTGCCCTGGTGGAGTAAAAGAGATTCCTGTCCAAGATTTTTCCTACACATGATGCAAAATAAAGGCAGTGGGTGGTATCATCATCCGAGCTAGTATCAAGTACAACAGTGAAGGACCTGCTCCCGAGGGTATCACAAACAAAATATTCAAGATTAGCAAAGGTCTGCAGGAGTATCACATCTGTGCAAACCTCAAAGTGGATTTGTCTAAGATCTGCAACCAGACCTTTGAAGTGGACACTTTCAAGTTGCTTACAGTGGAGTTTGCGGACTCTTTGACTTTACTGCACTGAAAGAGCTTCTTTCTGTAGCCAGTCATATTAATGTCAGACTAGATGCCACACATGGAGTGGTTGATCCTTATGTGAAGAAGACAGTGTAAGAAGAAAGCCAAGACATTTCCATCTTTCTCTCAGTGTGATGCAGCAAGCATGTTGGCTTGGCAGAAAAACACCCCCAAAGCATAATGGTTCCACCACCATGTTTGGTAGGAGGGACATTTTTCTCTACAGTTTTAGTCAGCATTCTTTTTTTCTTCAAATGCAGCAAGTGGGTTATGCCAAACAATTCAAATTTGTTCTAATCTAACATTGCATTCTTCCAAGTCTCATCAGAATCATTCAAGCGTTCATTGGTTTGATGGGCTTGAACATGGGCCTTCTTGAGTGGGGGTACTTTGCAGGATTTCAAACCACAACAGCATAATATGTTACCAGTTGTTTGCTTGGTGATTGTGGTTCCAGCTGCTTTGAGAACTTTAACAGTATCATCCCGTGCAGTTCTAGGGTCATTTCCCATTGTTCTTATGATCACTGATGCTGCACGAGGCAAGATCATGAGTAGGGGTCCAGACTGAGGGTGACAGTAGGGTGACAATATTTTGACTTTCTTCATTTTGCAAATAATTGCATTGACAGTTGTCATTTTCTCACCAAGCTGCTTGCTGATGTTCTTGTGACCCATTCCAGAACTGTAAAGGTCAGCAATCTTTTCCCTGACATCATTAGACATGTTGGTAAGGCTGAAAATGTAGACAGGAGCTATACTATTCAATCAAGTGGGTCAAGTATACTATCCAACAAAATTTTCAGCAACTTAAGGATAAACAGTTACCAAGCTAGCACTCACAATTAACCAAAGTCTTACTGGTCAGTAGCGAATCAAATACTTATTTCACTAAAATGCACATTAATTTACAACTTTTATGTTTTTTCTTAATTGTTTTGCTCTCATTTTATCTTTAACTATTAAAATTAACCTACCATTGAAGTTATCGACTGCTTATTTCTTTGTAGGTGGTTAAAATTATGAATTAAACAAAAAGTCAAATACTTATTTCTACCAGTGTAGGTGCATATGACACATTACAAACTGAGTACTCTGATTTAAGTCAGTAAATATAAAGAGACAGTTTTCTTACACAGGTTTGTAAGAATTAGACTGATTTTGCCCCAGTGTTACAGATGCACTTTAGGTCGTATCAAAAATGTATAGAGGTTCCCTCACTTGTCTTACTGAGCAGAACAAATGAAATGTCAAATGGGGAATACGTGTAAACTGTACATGCTGTTTCATATGGAGTGCTGGCAGCTTACCAAACAATAGCAGTGACTAAGAAACAAAACAAGTCCCCACTCCTCAGTGCACACACACACACACACACACACACACACACACACAAAAGGACTAAGCTGACAGCAGAAAACAACTATTCATTCAAAAGATCAGAACGGCTGCGAGGAGACAAGACAGCCACCCACACATCCAAACACAGACACACACAGAGACACACACACATACACACAAACAGAAACAAACATTAAAGGATTGTTCATCATTTTTTATGTTGGAGCACAAACAGTGAATTCTTTTTGTTTTGTTTATGCTCCAACATATAGAAAGAGTTGGAAAGTCGACTCTCTGTTAAGAGTGTCTTATTAGATATTTCTTGTAAGTGGCAGAGCTGAGCATGCACACTGAACACATTGGGGGAAACAGCTAGCAAGGCACAGTCCACATGTTTAAGAGAGACATAATATATTTTTCCTTATTTTCTTTCATTTATAGACTGTGAGGTACTCATGTTAAGCATGGTCAAAATTTTAAATAATGAGGTACAAGTAATCCCTGGAGCCAAAAGCGCCGGTTTCAGTTTGCTCCAGAAACTTGGTTTCAAACAGTTTTTTTCTACTCTGGACTACCAATGCAGATTCATCCGCTATGGCGGCCCCTTGGGGAGAATAAAAGGGAGCAGCCGAAGGTACTACGTATGATGTCAGTGAGAGTGGATACTCTAATTCGTCATCTCAGGCACACAGCACAAAAGCTCAAAAAGCCAGTCTTTTGTTTAGGAGGGTAGAGTAGAATAGTGTGTGTACCTTTTGGCTGCTCCCTTGTATTCTTCACCAAGGGGTCACCACAGCAGATTAATCTGCATTGGTAATTTGGCAGAGGTTTTACGCTGGATGCCCTTCCTGACGCAACCCTCCATGGTGAGAGGGGCTTGTGTCCCCACCAAGGAACTAAACCAGGGACCTTTCGCTTCAAAGGCGACAGAATAGAATAGCCTTTATTGTCATTGCAAGACACAAGTGTACAGTCCAACGAAATTTAGTAAAGGGCCAGCCAACGAGCAGAAAGCTGGCTTAAAGGGGACAGCAGCAAAAAGAGCATATTTCAGTAAATGAACTGAGAGGTTGCACCAACTCCCAGTATAACATAAATAAGGATTATTTGAATTTTGAATTGTAAAAATATCTTCTAACAGATTTTGAGTTTGAAATGAAGATAATATGTCACCTTTAAAAGTTTTGGTAAGCAAATGCTGTCAAATTTAGACAGAGCAAGGCAACCTGCTTTGCTACATCTTCACATTTTACATCCTGAAGTAAGTTCCCTAATTGCTGTCTATCTTCTCTAACTCACTAGGCATAACTATAACTAATCCTTTAACTACACTGAACCAACTCATTAAGGTAGTGAGAACTGGCCAAAATCACCCCACCCTAGAGAATTTATTAGCAAATGTACATGTTGTCATAAAAGGATCAGCCAGCACCCTACACATTATGAGAACAAAGCATGTCATATACAGTATATTAGCACTATCTTTTTTCAGAACCAGACCTAAAAGAAATGCAGACAATTCAGACGCACTCTTAAATAGCGCTAAAAGACAAACCCCAGTTGATACATCAAAAGAGCCATAAGTTAATATTTAAACAGTATTCGTTGGATCACAGTGGCATTAACTGAGAGTTGAGGCTGAACATAGATTTGCACAAACAACCATTTTGATTCCCACCTACACCAGTCTGTTGTGTTCTGTCTTTTGCGGGGTTTGCTGCTGATCTGCTAATCAGATGAATCAGCCATTAGGAGACAAATAGGGTCTGTGAAAAACAGCACCAGTCGAGTAATTAACAACAAACACGCAAACAGAGATGAGGGATGAACAGCAGCTACCACTGTTTTTGTCAACGTGGAGCTAATTAAGCTGCAACAACAATTCTAACAACTAAATAAAGCAATTAGGACACCTATTGTGGAGAGAAGAGCAAAGATAACTTCACAGCAGATACAAGTTATACCCAACATCTATTTAATTATCTATGGTTCCTGAAGCACTTTATTAGGAGGTACACCTTCAGCCCTGTTCTTTACTTGCAGTTTGGCAAATAATGAGGACTCATTTACATGCAGAATCTACAGGTCACAGTTCCGTTACTAACTAGTCTCCTGTATAAGGAGCTCATTTATGAAAAAACTGCTCACCACATTTTCACTCTTCAGAAGCTCTAGAAACAGGCTTTTGGAGATAGAAATGATATAATTAGAGCCTGACCCATTCTGTCTTTTGAGGCCAGTGATGATATTTGACATTGAAATAACAATGTAACAGCTGCTTATCTGGCACTTTACAAATGCTGGCAACCAGACACATTCCGAACTGCCACATGGCAGCAACACTCTTTGACGTCAGCAACCTCCTCCAGCAGGAGACGCCATGCCATACTGCCAAAAACTGCTCAGGAATGGCTCAGATAATGACAAAGAGGCACTGACCATGCCTCCAGTTGTCCAAGATCACAAATTGGATCGAGCATCGACAAGGGCTACTTGATCCAAGGTGTCTGTGTATTCTCCCTCTGTAGGGGATAAACAGAGGCCATGCCCACAAACAACAGGACCAAATACATCCCCTGCTGCTATAAGTTTGGTGTCCATGTCCCAAAAGGTCAGAGCTGTTTTGCCAGCATGAGGGCGACCTACAGAAAAATAGGCAGACAGATTTAATTCAGTGGCTAGTGGTTAAAACAGTACTCCTTCTACCTGCCTTTAATAGAAGCAGATTGAGCTGAAGCATGTGTATACTCAGGGTAAAGAGACAGCAGATACAGTGCCTTATGACATTGCTATGGCACCACTGAGTAGTTTATCATTTCATACCTCACGTGAACAGAAGCATAATGCAATAATTTGACAAAAAATGTCCTCTTTTTCCGAATTAATGAAATCTTTTAAAATCCTAAAATATCCTTCAATTGACTTTAAAGCTTGATTTCATAGCCACTAATGAACCCCTGCTTAATTTAATATAGTTTTATTTCAGTTTGGCTTTGACATATTGCAAGATACTGGAGTCTCTGCCTTTTAAGTCACCACGTAATCAACCTGAATGTGTGTAAAAGACATAATCTTATATTCCAATGAAACAAACTGGAGAAACAATTAATATCCAGCAGACAGTATTACTCAAAGACGCCGGTATATACCAAAGCTTCAAATTGTATAGAGGATGGAAACTAATCTTTTAAATACTGTAAATAGAGGCCTGTTAGAAATTTTAAGATATCTTGCTAATTTTATGTTTTTATTAAAATATTTTTAGAATTTCTGAGATAATTATCTCATTAATTCAGGAAAACCAAAACAGATATTTTTTTTCTTTTTGTCAAGTGAATGCATTACACTTCCATACAAATGAATTAAGAAATTTCTGAAATTTCCTTATTGCAGGAACCGTCCACTCAGCACCAATACTCTGCGTCTACTTCTTTCGGCTGCTCCCGTTAGGGGTCGCCACAGCAGATCATATGCCTCCATCTCACCCATCCCTTGCATCCTTTTCTGTCACACCAACCCTCTTTATGTCCGCCTTCTCTGTGGGCTTCCTCATTTTCTCCTGTCTGGCAGCTCAATTTTTAACATCTTTTGCCCAATATATCCACTATCCCTCCTCTGCAATGGCCAAACCATGCTAACCTTCCCTCCATAACCTGTCTTTCTGTCCATGCCACCATCTCCAAACCATACATCAGAGCAAGTCTCACTTCCATCTTTTAAACCTTCCCTTTCACGCTTGAGCCTTCTGTCAAAATAATCCCTGACACTCGTCTCCACCCACTCTACCCTGTCTGCACTCTCTTCTTCACCTCACTTATGCTCTGTCTGTTGCTTTGGCTAGTTGACCCCAGGTGTGTAAAATCCTAATCAACCTTTACCATCTCTACTCCTTGCAATTTCACCATCCCACTTGCCTCCCTCTCATTCACACACATATTCTGTGTTGCTTCTACTAACTTTCCTCCTTTCTCCAGTGCATACCTTCACCTCTCCAGGTTCTCTTCCACCCACTCCCTACCCTCACTATAGATCACAGTGTCAGCTGCAAACATCATAGTACACAGAGATTCTGGCAACCTGTCCATCACCATTGCAAACAAGAAGGGTCTCCGAGCTGATCCCTGATGTAATTCCACTTCCACCTCGAACCCATCTGTCACTCCTTGCACACACCTCATCACTGTCTTACTGTCCTCATACATATTCTGCATCACCCTTTCACACTTTTTGGCTGATCCTGACTTCCTCATACAATGCCACAGTTCTTCACCATCAGCACTCTCAGAGGAAACACTGCATCTGACATACTCTTCCTCGGCATGAATCCACACTGCTGTTTGCTGATCATCACCTCTCTTTCTAATCTAATTTCAAAAAGTCTTTCCTATATCTTCATGGTTTGGCCAACCAGTTTTATACCTCTGTAATTACTATAGCTCTGCACATCACACATTAAGAAAAGATTAATTTTTTTACAAGGACTTACAACTCATCCCACTGTATAACATTAGATGAGGCTGTGGGGAAAATAATGTTTCTTGTTTCACAGTGATGCCAACAGGGCTTTTTCCATTCTGGCTTGAGCTGTATTTCCAATTTCTAACATCCACCAGGTTTCTTATGACCCGTTCATGGTCATAGGGAACCTAATTGAAAGGGTAGGCAGTGTGCATCACAAATTTAGGGCTAGGGTTTGCTTGTTTTAGTTGAATGCTAAGCAAGCACATTTTCAGAAACTAGAAGTTGCTACTTTTCAAATTAATTCTTATACATGCACTTTGGTTTTGCCTATTTTTATGTACTAATAAGCTTTGAAACTACCAAACAGGAGAAAAATAAAATTGAAAGGGTAGGCAGTGTGTATTAGAAATTTACCATGTGGACTTTGAAAAGCTTCCAAGCAGAGTTTTATGTTAAATACTGACAATCTGCAATATTGGATGCAAGGTTTAGAGGCTGTGACCCATACAAGAGGGTAAAAGTCAGAATATCCTGGCATCTGCTGCGTAAGTTTTGTCCCTTTTCTAGCATCTTTAAAGGGTATGGTTGACTGTGGTCAGAAGTGTGGTGTTTTGCACCCACCTGTAACCACACCCAACAATAATGTCACAGTGGACAGGAGAGTAAAGTACAGAAGTTAAACCACTGGAGTAAAACAACAAGTTTTTCTGGGTGCTTTTATTTACATGTCAAGATTTTTTAAAATATTCACAGCAACAGCCTCATCCAAGGAGTTTTAGTAAATACCAAACCTTTTTTCAACTTCCTCCTGCACAAAACTGCACAATTGCACTTCTAAAGATGCCTCATCTTCACCCAGTTTTCCAGGTTTAGCAGCATTTATTTTTAATGAATTAAAAATGCACATGCAGCAACTTTAGGTTACCTGCTATCCTAAAAACATACATCATTTGTTAAATTAGCTGTTTTCCCACCATCAGTTGTTTTAGAGAAGTTTTTTTAGCAATGCTGGAGATCACATCTTTGAAACATTTGTTCAGTTAAAGGCACAGGACACAGTCTTAGCTCACTGTCACTGCCTCTGCAGACTTTGATCAGGTTGAGGTGTGAATATATCCGTAACCTGCAACCTATCTGTGCTTCCTGAGCACAGACTACTGGCTACAATAAGCAGACTCCAAAGATATAAATAAATGTTCTTAGTGCTGTAGGTGTAGCAACCCACACAGCCCTTCTCTGTTTGCTATCTGTGCCTGCCTGCTATTTGTCATTTATTCATATCATAGCTCTATTAAGCCCCCGTCTCTCATACAAAAGTAGTATCTGTGTGTGTAAGGCTCATATCTGTTGGTGTGTAGCTGCTGCTACTAACATTTTCTTAACATACATGCAGATGTTTACAAAACATACAGCCATCTGTTGAAATGGCCACCTCATCACAAGAAGTTTTCCACATCAACTCTTGGAAACTAAATGAGAGCTCTGATTTGACCTCATTTATAAAGAACAGAGATCTATAATTATCTGAAGGAGGGTTGTGGAGGAGGAAGCAAGCTGGGAGGAAGGGACAGATTTCTCAGAAGGGAGGAATGACAAGCAGAAAACTACAAAGACCTAATTTCATTTTGAGTGTCCAGATGTGACTCTAATGCAGAGAACTGAGTTTGGTGCAATGCTGGAATACATATAAACTGTAAAAGTAAGAATGACATTTGAGCTGGAGAAAATCTCTCTCAAATGATTTATTTTCCTATGTCACAAAGCAGTGCTATTAAAATAAGTCTGTTTTAATCGCATCAGAGCATCTGTTTTTTCAGCCTTTTAAAAAACTATATCCAGTCATAAAATAATACCACTAGAACAGTAAGTATAAGTTGTTTAATCAATGTTTTAAAAAATGATTTAACACAATTATTTATTCAATGGCCGCTGCATTAGATAAACCTTGCTAGTACCAGATTGGAGCCCCTCTTCCCTTCAAACCAGCCTTAATTAACACAGCATAGATTCAACAAGGTGCTGGAAACATTCCTTAGACATATTGGCTCATATCGCTGTTGCTGCAGATTTTTCAGCTAAACATCCATGAGATGAAATTCCCATTCCACTGCATCCCAAGGTGCTCTATTGGATTGAGATCTGGTGACTTTGGAGGACATCTGAGAACATGACAATTCATTGTCATGTTCAAGAAACCCATTTGATGAGATTTGAGCTTTGTGACATGGCATGCTATCCTGTTGGAAGCAGCCATCAGATGATGGATACACTGTGGTCATAAACGGATGGGTATGGTCAGGTAGGCTGTGGAAATTAAACTATACTCCATTGTTACTGGTACCAAGGGGGGGGCCAAAGTGTGCCAAGAAAATATTCCCACACCATAACACCACCAGCAGCAGCTAGAAGTAGTCTGACCATTCTCTTTTGACTCTAGCATCAACAAGGGATTTTCTCCTAGAGAACTGACACTCACTGGATATCACTGGATTTTTTTCAGCAGTTTAAAAAAAAATCCTCAGCAAAAACAGCCACACCACGTTTAAAGTTACTGAAATCATCTTTCTTCCCAATTCTGATGCTCAGTTTGAACTCCTGCCTAAATGCACTGAGTTGTTGCCATGCGTACTTAATGAAATGGATGTTAGTGCATAGCACTTAACCCGAGCTGACCAAAGGGATAAACACAATGGGCAATATCACATAACAAGACTAAATAGAAAATGACACCAGGGTTCCTTGTATACAGATTATTTTTTGGCTTTTTACAGATAATAACAATGATTTTATTTATTATTTTTATTTTATTTCAGCTATTATAGCTCTGGTGCTATATTACCATTTACAACCAAACTTAGTATTTGTTGTCTTATAAAGACAAAAAGTATACCTCGGACAATCACACTAGCAGTTCTGTGAGACTGTTCCTCGGCAAAAGGGTGCTTTGAACTAAATGATTTTGAATATTCTCACACGTGCGGTGACAATGCTAAGATACTAATTTAGTAGGTATGTTTACCAAGTTCAATATCCAATTAGTTTTAGCTGGTTTACCATCAAACTAAACTGTAGCAAGATTTGAGGGAGTTTCAGAGCAAAGACTAATTTGTTCTGAACAGATCAAAGCTATTTGGGAATATTTCCATCATTCAAATTAATAGTACAAAAAGGGCAGCTGAAGAAATGCAAACAGTAAGCACACATTTGAAAAAAAAAA
The DNA here is from genome assembly GCA_015106775.1 of Etroplus canarensis. Classification (NCBI taxonomy): domain Eukaryota; kingdom Metazoa; phylum Chordata; class Actinopteri; order Cichliformes; family Cichlidae; genus Etroplus; species Etroplus canarensis. The sequence continues at coordinate 26,981 of VUQH01073884.1, forward strand.
GCAGAATCCTCCAGAACTTGTGTGTTGGTCATCAAGGCCATAGAAACATTTTCAATGGGCTTAGAAATACATGAATATTCAAACTGTTCTAGTCACACATAAATGATATAATACATACAATATACATACATACATACAATAATATACAACATGGTCCAGATAAATGTGTAATACTTGTTCACTGAGGAAGTGGTGAAGTGATGGCATGGGTTTGCTGTAATACAGACACGGTCAGTGTTGTTAGGGTCCCTGGGGTTCCTGCAAAGGCCATCTGCAATGTGGGCAGTTCTTAACTGATTATTTCCTTCATGAAAAGAAAAGACTTTCTTAATGATAAGAGGATCAGTGTCTTCCAGAAGAAACAGATTTCACACAGGACACTGAACCATCCTCTGCTGCACAACAACACAGAAACACCAAAGACTCGGTCACTATGTTAAGGAGCCATGGAAGGATAAAAACCTACAATGAGGCCACCATCATTGCGTCTTCAACCTATGGAGAAACTGTGAAGGAACCATACTCATAAAAATCCATGAGAGCAGACTAATAGTCCCTGTTCTTTTCAAAACAAGATTCAGAGATCAGTCCTCATTAGCATTTTTTTCCCTTTTTATAATATAATATAATATATTCAATGAGGATTTCAAAAATCCTTATTATCACTGACTGTTTGGGAAAAACAAACAAAAAACTGCAATTGCACAATAATGTAGAACAAGGTTTATACTAATATTAAGAGGCAACGTATTCCATTCTTATTCGTGAATGCACTGTCTTTGTACTGTTTGTGTTCATCACCCACTTCATTGAAGAGAGTGCCAAAGCTCTTGTGAGACCGTGTTTTTCATCATGTTACCATGTAGCAGATCAGGAATAGTTACAAACAAGCTCCAGCCACTGAGTCCTACAGTCAAAATTAAACACCATCATTATCAGGACTACTGAAATAGTAAGCTTTGAGCTCAGCATGCAGCGTGGATGAAGAGGAGCTGGTGCAGCATTGTTGTTTAATAGGACTGACCGTGAACGCATTCAGATCACAGCTTTCCTGTAATAGGCATGTCTATCACTGATTTAACAAATGATAAAACTGTTGAGTTTACTACTTGGAGCTGTAAGTGAGCAATTTGGTGACTGATCTCTACATAGCTGGATCAGCTTGGAAAAATATCAGCACACAAAATAATATAATGTAGGCAGATAATAGTTTAAAAACACTATTTAGTTATTTCAAAGTCAATATGATGGTCCAAAGCATACACACAGACATTAAGTGAACCCCACCCTTATACATGTGAAAAGAGATTACATGCTAAAAGCAGAGAATCATTCATGCTACAAATCCAGTCACTTAGAGACAAAAGCTTTGTATTAACTGTTTTGTTAAGCACAAGTGAGGCTGTATCACATCAAACTGCATGAATATGCTGTCAACTGTGCAAATGATGGTTTATAGGTTTAAATCTCTAAAATGCCTTGAAGTGATCTCAGACAATAACTAGGTTACAGAAAATTTAAAAACTAAAAATATCAAATACCAACAGCAGTCTTTGTCTTACAGTGTAACAGATTGCATTAAACATTCACTCACCTCCCACTTCACATACATTGTTACACCTGCTCAGGCACCAGCAGGTGGCAGCTGATAAAATGCACAAATGTCCTCAGAAATACACAAACCACCACAACCACATTTCGCACAACAGAGAATATTATAAACAAAGAACATGTAAACCATTTGGAGTATATACTCACCCCAGACAATTCATGGTTTTAGCTGTCATACATAGCTCAGAAATCAACCAATCTAAGGACAAGCCTAATAGCAGTAGTGAGCAGAATACTGGACACTTGTACTGCTACTGAGCTGCTTCTCTAGGGGAGATAAAAGGTCTGCTGGAGGACGCAGAAGGCCGTCTTTACCAAACGTCAAGAGAGATGGTCACCAAACAGAGAGAGCAGGAAACAATCGAATCTCTAAGCACTAAAATGAGAAGACAATCCATCAGTGCTAAACATAAACACCCCTTCAGAGGGAGGGAGAGCGAGGTAAGAGAGTTGTGAGATGGGTGGGGATGGAGGTCCACAGAGAGATGTATTAATGTTGTTATTGGTCCTTAAGCAGATGGGAGTGTCCCTCATTGTACAAATACCAACTCTCAGTGATCACAGTTTGAATTATTCAAGCCCAATTTAAGGCACAAATATCCTGCTGCCTATCTTATCACTGACCTCATACAGATGGAAGCCCTTCTTACAGTATATTATTATCACCAAAAAGAGTTGAAAGTGGTGTAGTAGTAGTGGGGAAGGAAGCCAGTGTAGCAAGAGAATAAAAAGACTGATTGGCTGCAGTTGTGGATGGAGAGCAATCTGTGGACAAACTATCTGGGGATATAGTTTGGCACATAGACAACCACATAACTCTGGCTACCTGAATAGCTTTTCACATTTAGTTACTTGGCGTGATTCCAACTCACAGAAAGCCACTGCCACACACCTTCAAAAAAATTTGTTGGATGTAGCCCCAGGTTTTAGTCTTTTATTTGAAAGGGCTGCAGAGACATAGAGCACAATGGCTACCAATGGTTCCACAACGCGAGTGCTCGACTAAATCTGTGTGTGGCTGATCATCACAGACACCTCCACGCTGTGAATGTGGTACACTTTGCCAATCCCTGTTTAACGCTACAAACTCTAAGCTCAGACCCCTCCTTGTCAGTTTAGGCTCTCAGTTTCACTAATACCAATGACACTTTAACCAGTTTGGGAGGGTTGCTGTGGATTTGCCCCGGGTGGCAGATGGGACCCACCTAAACCCTAAGTGTAGATTTATTATGGCTGGCGGAGGGTGTGACCTCGCTAATCTGCCATGCAACTAACATGAGCAACTGGAAAAAATCCCACTGATGTAGTCATTATAAATTTACTGAGATCAAAAATGTGTGAAAGTGTTTGGGATACAATACAATTACTTTAGAGAGTATTATAGCGCAAAATGATGGGGGAGAGACAAAGAGGAAAAAGATGTGATGAGGGTTCACTAACAAATGAGGATGTCTGGCTTGCATAATTTGCATCTTTTCGTGTCTTCTCCACAGAAGACATCTGTCAAACACTTTCTTTACTTTCTACTCACAGTTTCTTCTCTACTGTGCATAATGCAAGCTAAAACCTTTGGCTCCTACCTGATGCTGGAAATGAGCTGTCGATGCTCATCAGTGGTGAGTATCTCCGGCAGAACAGAAGCTAACCACTCAACCCTCTTCTCTGCAGCATACTGCTTCAGCACAGCGAAGAGTCTCTCTTTAACTTCAGGCTCATCACCTAAAATCTGGTCAACCTGATGGAGATGCAATCACATTGTTACAGACTAGGAGCGGATGCTGTGACCGCATAGTTTTACATAGCACCAGACTTTTACAGCAACATGTTATCTGCAGTTTCAAAAAGACAATAGCAGTGTTTTAAGTGTGTATGTTATATAAATTTCATGGAAGGGATCTTGTGTCTCCTGCCTCGTTCTTAGTCTGTGCAATTTTCAGCTGTCATTGGACTAAAAAACTGAAAGAGGTGAACCTGTACATCGTTGAATGTTGATTTGCACAGTATCGTATGTCTGGAAAAGTCTCAAGCTACAACTAATTTCTTTATATTTTGCTAGAAAAATGGGACACGGGTGCAATGATTTACTGAAACATATGCAAACATAAATGGAAATACAGTCCATAAGGCAAAAACAGAGATTGTACTAACCAGCTTGAAAGTCAGCATATGGTATGCCCACCTTCTTATACAGAGCTTGAACTCTCTTAGGAAAGCTTTCTTGTAATTTCTTTAAGCAGTCTTCAGAAACAGTTCTCCGGGTTTCTTTGAATGTTGGCTGCTTTTTGTTTCGTTCTCTGTCAAGATAATTTCATACTGCTTCAATGATGTGGAGGTCCAGGGTCCGGGGAGGCCAATCCATGATTGATAGTGTTCCATTCTGTGTTTTTCTACCCATGCAGGCTTTTACTCCACTGGCAGTGTATTTGGGATCACTGTCATGCCAAACAAATGAAAGCACTGCAATCAGATGCTTTCCAGATGGTACTGCATGGTGTATCAAACTCTGACGGTAATTTTCTGGATTGATAATTACATTAGTTTTGACAAGATCCACAAAAACACTGCCTGACATGGAGCCCCAAACTATGACGGAGCCTCCACTATGTTTTGCAGAGGGCTGTAGACAATCACTGTTGTACTTCTCCTGATCCCCTCTGTACATACTGATGAAGATTTAAACCAAAAAATTTCACATTTGGATTCATCACTCCATCAGTATATCTCAGCCCTTTCTCCCTGTTTCCCTTCCTTTAGAGTGGTTTCTTGACAGCCACCCTTCCACTGAGACCATTTCAGATGAGGCTTTGCTGAACAGTAGACAGAATAACTGAAGGGCCAGATGCATCTCTCGGGGCCCGTGTCAGATCTTTACTAGGTGTTTTTTCCTATTTCTTAAGGATGTGACTTTCACATGCTGTTCAGAGGCCAATGTTAAGTGGCTTAGCAAACAAGCTAACTAAAAAAGACATTTTTTTCTGAAAATGTTCAGGTACAATGACTGGACTGAAGATGAGTGAAAAAGTAGCCAATGTCCAAAGAAAAACTTTGACAGATTTTCAGAAAACCTGAAGAACTATTACTCAAGACCACTTTAAAAATTTAAAAGTAAGTCTTGCTCCTTGGAAGCAAAATAGCAAAATATAAACAAATGAGGGGTGACTTGAGACTTGGTCTTCAAAACTTCTAAGTACATGTGTTCCTCTTTGAGACTAAATATTCACTAAATAAGCAAAATTAAAACTTAAAGATTCATCCTTACTTGTTGTTCACCAAGATAAAAAATAGCTAATCAGAACTGTATAGATATTTTTTGATCTTGATTTATTCATGTATAGAAAATGTTTGAATTTTGGAGGTCAGTATAATTGTGGCCCATCCATCCATCCCTTATCTGGGTCCAGGCTGAAGGGGCAGCAGTCTAAGCAGAGACACCAAAGCCTACCCTTCCCTACCCAACTTTCCAGCTCTTCTGGAGGGACACATAGGCAGTCCCAAGCCAGCTGAGAGATATAATCCCTCTAGTGTGTCCTGGGTCTACTCCAGGGCCTCTTCCTAGTTGGACATGCGTACAAGATCTCGCCTTGCTGGCATCCAGGAGGTATCCTTGTCAGATGCCCTCTCTGGCTCCTTTCAAGGAGTGGTGGCTCTATTCTGAGCCCCTCACTCTATCTCTAAAGGAGACCCCAGACACCCTTCAGAGAAAGCTCATCGCTACTCCTTGCATCTGCAATCTCAGTCTTTTGGTCACTATTCAGATTTCATGACCATAAGTGAGGGCAGGAACAAAGATCATCGGTTCACAACACTCAGTTCTCTCATCACCAAAAGAAACTGGTGCAGTAGCCTCATTACTGCAGACGCCACACCAATCCATCTTTTTCTCTCTTTCTCATTCCATTGCTCGTGAACAAGACACCGAGATACTAAAACTCCTCCACTTGGGCCAGCAGCTTATTCCAAACCCAGAGGGGGCATGCCACCCTTTTCCAGAAGAGAACCTTGGCTTCAGACTTTGACTTGCTAATTCTCATCCTGACCCCTTCACACTTAGCGGCAAACCACCCCAATGCAAGCCAAAGGTCATTGTTTGATAAAGCTAACAGAAGCACATCATCCACAAAATGCAGAGACAACTTCCTGAGACCACAGAATTTGACACTCTGACCCTTGGTTGAGCCTGATGTCAATAAAAATTACAAACGGAATCATAACAAAGGACAGCTGAGTTCAACACCCACTGGAAATGAGTCTGACCTATTGCCAAGAACCAAGCTCTTACTACAGTTGTATAGGGACTAAATAGCCCATAACAACAGGCACAATACCCCATACTCCTGTATCACTCCCCACAGGACACTGTGAGGCATGCAGTTCCTTCCCCAAGTCCATGAAACACATGTAGACTGTAGAATGTGTTTCAGTGTGCAAATGCAATCCCTTTTAACCAAAAGGTCAGGCTTCAGACTAGGCTTCCAATGTTTTTTCTGTACTTTTTGACTATATAAAGATCTCTGCAGCAAGCTGATGCCAAATGTCACTGACTTCTTTATATGGTCATCTGCAACATGCACAACAAGCCCACAACATACAGACAGTATAGCTCATAAGCACTGAGTGCTCAGTCTTCAGCTGGCTTCTGGAGGTTGAGCAATCACGAGAAAGAGAGCTTTTAGGGAGGGAGGCCTTGAAGAGACAAGAGCTTGGTTCAGACAGAGGACAAACTGAGAGACTGCAAAGAGCCATTATAAGAAAAATAAGGATTTTTTAAAACTGTGAGTCATGCTAAGTGGAGACTGGAGAAAAAATAGACAGCAGTAAATCATGATTGGTCCTCAAATTTAAATATAGTATTGTTAAATTCCGCCTAGTGAAGGGACTTGGCATGACCTTTTTTGCAAATAAGCCTTATCCACTTCAAAACAGTTGCATGGGAACAGAAAAACCCAAGTTTAGAAATATGTAATCTGAAATAACCAAAATAGTTCCAACTTAGCATCATGTATTGCTTTTAAGGAGAAAATACTTTCAGAACCTTTAAACTCCTGCAACACTAAGTGTTTATACTCAAACCTACCTTCCTGTTGAATTCCAAAGCCTTGTGTTTGCGGTCCAGTCTTGACCCCTCTCCACCCATCTGACTGTCCTCTATGCTGATGCTTTGTTTGTGCCTTGGCCCGAGGCACAGCACCCCCAGGCGTAGTGTCCTCCCCTGGGAGGCCTTGATCAGTGCTGCAGCCATCTCGTGCTGCCTGACAGGGATGCCGTTCACCTCCATTACATAATCCCCAGCCCTCAGTCCAGCTCGACCAGCTGGAGAACAAGGAGAGCAGTCCTCCACCAACAGGGGGCAGTCTCCCACAATGGTAAACCCAAAACGACCATCTGGGCCTGGTGTGATATCCATCTGTACAAGATACCAAAAAAGAATTTGCCTCAATGTCTCAGTGTTTGACCACAGAGCATAACCCCAATAAATATTCACAAAGGTGTAACTTTAAGGTTAAACAGACTATGACATGCAGTTCAACAGGTAATAACTTATACACGCAAAATTATTCTGATGAATTCAAGTGCTGTAAGACCTGCTGTATACGAGACACCACTCCAATGCTGGGAGGTATGTTCTTCTGAGTCTGGGCGATGGCAATGACAGCTTGAGGACCCAATGTGGATACATTGTGGCCTTCGATCTCCAGGACCTGATCCCCTGCCTGCAACCCTGCTAGGTGGGCGCTGCTGCCTTCCTCCACTGATAAGATATAGCTGGGTCCATTCCCACCAAGCTGGAAGCCAAAATCCTCCGGCCAACCCTGGTTGGAAGTTGGCATGCTGAGGACTTATAGAAAAGGAAGAAAGGATTTTTGGTTTGGTTTCAATGTAGAATTGTGTGCTACAACTGCTACTGTAGTGCACAAACACTTACCTACTGCAGCCAGTACATTCAAGTTTAATGATATTGCAATAAAACTATAAGATATGGCCACATATTTTAAAGAGACTGAATTTGTTCTCTGTCTCCTTCCTCCAACTACCTCCAGTGTTTTAAGCTGTACATCAAATGTGGCTCTGTAACCTTATGTCCTGAACCATGACATACTCAGCAGTCCCTGACCTGGTTCATAAACTTTCTCACAGCCAATCAAATTAAGGCATTGTAGAGACTGTGACCTTAATTGGCTTGAGAGACAAGTTCTTCCTGCTAATTTTTTTTCAATCAGTGCACACGCAAGCCTCTCCTGTTGAATGGTAATTATGCAATAATGTAACAGAGCACATCACTGACTACACTGATGGCAAACAGGGCCAATTTTGACAGAAATATTAAAATTATAAAAAATTAATGCAAAAGTGAGAGATTTCAAAAACATCTCTAATGTAACAAATACAGATTGGCAGAAATAATTCTGCTATAAACCCTGTAGCTCAGCTGGACGTTAATGATGCGCTGCAGAGCCTCCAAAAGCCACAGCACAGCAGGATTCACATTGCAGACGTAGCTGATAAATGACTTACAGAAATCTTTGGCTGGATACCGAGAGCTCCGTTTGCTCTGTCGAAAAGAGTATCTGCCTTTTTTGTTTTGCAAAAACTTCTTCATCTTGAATTTCAAATAGCCGGTTGCCTTTTAAGAGGCTATTATCCAGTCAGTCTTCTCAAATATAAATCTTTAAAAAATAAACTCCCTGTAAACCCACAACCCAAAGTCAAAGAGAAAATGTGACAAACTCAAAATATTGCCCCATTCCTCCACCCTGAAACCACAGCAGTCTCCTCATGAGCAAAGGGTGAGTGTGCATGAAAAGCAAGTGCAGTCTCTTTCTGTGAGTGTGTCAAGGAGTTGGTCCTGCATCTCATCTCTGAATCATCCTAGGGCCAGCCTGCTTGCACAGTGTTAATCAGAAAACTGGGACGCATGCACCCGCGCACCTCGGTTCCTTAATAATTCTCTCTCCAAAAAGGGTATTGTGAGGCCTCATTTTTCTATAAATACACCCATGTGTCTTTTTCCTCCTCCTCCTCTATTGGCAAGGTGGCTCTCCGTGGGACCACTCCTGGCCCAGAATCACTCTGAGTCGATGCAAGAAAGCCCGAGGAGCGCTAATTGGAGCGTCTGCTTCCCTGCAATTCTGTGCGTACTCTGAAATGGCTGGTCCATTGATAAGGAGCAGGGGCAATTTGAGGCTTTAGCCTGTAGGATTAGTAGGATTATCAGTTGAATCTTCTCTCATCCACCCCCCCTGTCATTTATACTGTAGGAACACATGCTCCCCTCCCCTACTGGATATTTACACGGTATCTAATGGATTCCCTTCAGGCACTGAGTATACCTTAAGACATGTATTTATCTAGTGACAAATTTAATATTTAAGCTGGAAACACAAAACAGGAATAAACATGCTTAACACTGCTATGGTTCCAAATTAAAACTGAAGATTTATGTAGGCTTTACTCTGATTTCACTTAGAGACTGATAGCAGAAAATATCTGCTCATGTGTAATGTAATGTGTTTACGCTATATGGACAAAAGTATTGGGCCACACCTCTTAATTATTGCATTCAGGTGTTTCATTCAGTCCCATTGCCACATTGCCACAAGTGTATAAAATGAAGCACCTAGCCATGCAGTCTGCCTTGACAATCTTTTATGAAAAAAACGGTCATTCTATAGACATCACTGAATTCAAACATGGTACTGTAATAGATTGCAACCTTTGACACATGTGACTTTCTGAAATGTCTTCCCTCCTAGATATTCCACAATCAACTGTAAATGGTATTATTGTAAAACTGAAGTGTTAAGAGACCACAGCAACTCAGCCATGAAGTGACAGACCATGTACAGTTACAGAGCGAGGTCCCAGATTGCAGAGGGGCATAGTGTGTACATCGCTAACACTCTGCTTCCTCAATAAATAAAGAGTTCCCAACCTCCTCTGACGTTAACATCAGCACAAAAATTGTGTCCCAGGAGCTTCATAGCACTGGTTTTCATGACTTAAAGCTGCAAACTAGCTGGCCACCACCAAACACAATGCCAAATGTTGGATGGAAGGGTGTAGAGCACATTGTCACTTGATTCTAGAGCAGTGGAAACATGTTCAGAGGAATGACAAATCACACTTCTCTATTTGGCAGTCTGTGTTTGGGTTTGATGAATGCCAGGAGAATTTTACCTGACTATATGGTGCCAACTGTAAAGTTGGGTGGGGGATAATGCTATGAGGTTGTTTTTCTGAGGTTGGCCTACATCCCTTAGTTCCACTGAGGAGAAATCTTAATGCTTCAGCTTACCAGCATATTTTGGAAGAATTTATGCTTCCAACTTTATGGGAACAGTACAGGGAAGACCCTTTTCTGTTCCAGCATGACTGTGCCCCAGCGCACAAAACCAAAGTCTGTAAAGACATGGTTAGATGAGTTTGTTGTGGAAGAACTTGAACACCTTTGGGATGAACTAGAACTGAGATTGTGAGCCAGGCTCTCTCATCCAGCATCAGTGTCTGACCTCCAAATTACTCTTTTGGATGAATGGGCAAAAATTCCTACTCACATACTCCAAAATCTTGTAGAAAGCCTTCCTAGAACAGCAGAAGCTGTTCTAACTGCAAAGGGGGGGACCAAATCTATATTAATGCCTATGGATTTAGCATAGAATGTCATAAAATCTCCTGTAGATGTAATGGGTATGTGGCCTGGCACTTCTGTCTATACTGTGGATGTTGTCTGATATGTTATGAGATAAAAACACTTGTTTAAACATAAACGGAAAGCAGAAAAATTGTGTAATTTTAGATAGATAGATAAATAGATAGATAGATAGATAGATAGATAGATAGATAGATAGATAGACAGACTTTTGAAATGCAAGTCTAACAAGTTAATAGCAGCACATTTTAAGAGAAAATGTATTGATACATTGGTAACACTAATTTTTAAATGAATGCAAAAAAAGCTAAGAGAGTAAAGTTTCCATCAAATTGATTTATGGTTAATCAGACTTGATATAAGAAATACACAAAACCCACTGAACTATAATAATAGCACTACATGTAATTAGGTACTTACATCCTTAAACAGAAGCTAAAATGAAATTAAATTTTGCTTTTTACAGTACTGTAGTTATATATCTTTTAAAACTAAAATGCTATAACAGCTGGAGAGAAAGTACTGAGGAAGCGCACAGGTGGGCTTATTGGAATGTGAACTGTCATTAGTGGCAAAGCGCACAACAAGAAACAAGCAGTCCAGTACAAACTGAATAATTAAACACAGCTGGCTGTATCTCCAAACACACTCATCACTTCAATCAAACTCTCCTCTTACACTACAGCCAAGACAGATAACTCATCTGTAACAAGATTTGTGACAGAAAACTGACATTTTACTGGCACTCCAGTGTCATGAAACTTTAAGCAGTCTCAAAGATGCCTGAAATAATTAAACTTTTGACAAAAAAAACTCACTAAAGCCACAAAGCTATAATTTTGATCCCAAATTGTGACAACAGACACACACAGTATTGTAACTTGACTTTTCTGACATAAGACATCAAAAATGACTGAGGCACCAGCACAGCACATCCAAACATTCAGTACCTTTTTAAGCAGCACCCATAGATGAGCACGCAAAGCTCCTGAGTAATGCTCCCCTCTGCAGCACTGTGAGCTGTAATATGAGTGTTGGGCCATGTCCGCAACAGTATCCACCAACTCGTGTCCTTGGTGCCTTGCTGTATTGTGTGGAGCACTGGATGGTAAGAGGTGAAAAAAGAACAGCTGAGTTAATTTTTTTATGCAGACTTTAAAGTCAAACACTACAGGCTGATTCCAGTCTTTTTGAGTGACATCGGCCTAACACCACCTAAGATGAAATTTATGGATGAAGTAGCTGATATTAGTCTGTTGTATCACATAGATTTTTGAACAAGGTGGTAATGAGTTCCACTATAATGAAGACAGCACTACTGACAAAAAGACAGGAGAGGGAGCTGGAAGTGGCAGAGTTGAGGATGCTTTCTTTGCTTTCTTTGGACAGGATTATAAATGAGCACATCACAGGGACAGCTCAAGTTGATCAATTAGGACATAAAGTCACAGAGGCACATTTGAGATGGTTTACACATGTACTTGGGAGAGAAAGCGGATATGCTGGACACATTATGCTGAAGATGAAGCTGCCAGGCAGGGGGAAAAGAGGAAGACCACAGAGATGGTGCATGGATGTAGTGAAGGAAAACATGGAGAGGGTTGGTGTGACAGAAGAGGACACAAGGGTGAGATGGAGGTAGATGATCTGATGTGGCAACCTATAAAAGGAGCAGCCACAGAAGAAGAAATATTGATTTTAGTATCAGCTCAGAAATTCACAATCATTTCACCAGTAATTAAAATGTGAGAAAGGCTAATACATTTTTTATGAGACCAGAACATTAATGATGTTGTAGCTCATCTGGCTCACTATCACAAATCACAGGTTATTGTAATGTGTGAAGTGCGAAAAGAAAGTGATACATTTTCATGTAATTGGTTGGCTGCATTGCACAAACTAATGACAAAACCCACTGAGAAGTCAAAGAGGCTCACAAACAGTCATAAACAGGACAAATTAATCTTTTTTGCCACCAAATGAAAGTATATCCAATTTGAGCTGGAACCTATCCCAGCTGTCATAAGATGAGAGGCAGGGGGCACCTGAACAGGTCACTAACACAGAGGCACACCTACGGCCAATTTATAACCTCCAATTAACATAACAAGCATATCATTGTACTTAGGGAAAACATAAAACCTCTACAGAAAGGTCCCAGCTGACCAGGAAATTTGAACCCAGAACCTTCTTGCATTAATTCAAGAGTGCTAACCACTGCACCACCTATGTAACCAGAGTCCAAAAATCTAAAAGTGATACAAACACTGTGTTTGAGTGGGACGATGTGGGACACGTTACCAATGCTGAAAGATTTTCATATCCAACTTAAGAATAAAAAACAATGAACTGTGCAGGATACAGGATTGGCATTTAGTGTGTAAAGGCCAAACAGATTATATCTGCATGCAACTTTTCCAACTCTATCAAGTTAATGTAATAAGGATAAAAGGAAGCCGAAGTTTGCTCGTGCTGTCTGATGTGATAATCTTTGTATACTCCTGTAGATTCTTTAATTTCATCTGCAGTTCTGTCTAGTAACCAATGGGTTTTAGTAGGGATGTATCCATAGACCGGCATGCCTTTTTTTTTACCTTAAGTGATCATTTTAGCCATTTTTAACCAATTATGACACATATACCGTGTGACTTCATGTCAAAATTGAAAAATAACTAGAAAAACAGTCAAAAACTTCGTAGTCTATACTGCTGATCTGTTTTCTTTGTGGTAGTTTCCATCATAATCACCAAAACCCGCAAAGCTTGTGACTTTTTGGTTACTTGCAACTTTCCCTGATGGCCATAGCATTAAACAGGCTAACCTTCACTATAACAAAAAGCCCTTCCTGTTTTCTTCACGTGTGTTGGATTAAAGCCAAGTGCATGTCCTGTAAAGTTTTTAAAGTTTTTAAAAGTAGAATGGGAGGCAGAGCCTTCAGCTATCAGGCCCCTCTCCTGTGGAACCAGCTCCCAGTTCGTATTCAGAAAGCAGACACTCTCTACTTTTAAGATTAGACTTAAAATGTTCCTTTTTGATAAAGCTTATAGTTAGGGCTTAGTTATGCTGCAATAGGTTTAGGCTGCTGGGGGGCTTCTTATGATGTGCTGGGCATTTCTTCTCCATCCACCTCTTTTCACTCCCCATGCATTTATTTGTTACTGCTGCATGTCATCGAATGGTGTCTTCTCTCTCCCATAGTCTGTGTCTCTCTTTGCTCTCCTTTCTGTCCTCTCTGTTCCCTCACCACCAACCGATCAAGGCATATGGCTGCCCCTCCCTGAGCCTGGTTCTGCTGGAGGTTTCTTCCTGTTGAAAGGAAGTTTTTCCTTCCCACAGTTGCCGAGTGATTGCTCATAGGGGATCATCGGGTTGTTGGGGTTTTCTCTTTAACTGTAGTATTTTTACCTTAAAGTGTGAAGCACCTTGAGGCGACTTTTGTTGTGAATTGGCGCTATATAAATAAAATTGAATTGAATTGTAAAGTCAGTCAAAATGTGGGACGGGGGACAAGGGGTAAAAATGCTGCACAGTCTCACATAAAGCGAGACATTTGGTCAGCCTAGTACTGCAGCGATCGCAGGACAACTCTTGTGTTTTCTTGTTTCTTAATACAGGAGCAACTACACAAATGTACCTTTGGCTGCTCCCTTGTATTCTCCCCAAGGGGTCGCCACAGCAGATTATTCCGCACTGATAATTTGGCAGGTGTTTTACGCCGGATGCCCCTCCCGATGCAACCCTCCACGGCGAGAGGGGCTTGTGTCCCCAACTAGGGTTAAACCAGGGACCTTTCACTTGCACTGCCAATGCGAAAACCACTACAAAAAACAGTGTCGCCTAGTGGTGAAATTTGGCACTTTAAAGTTACAACTAGCACCCACGATTATGTGGGTAGTTTTGTACATTATTGCTGTTTAAAAATGAGACATCTCATGAAATCCTAAAAAGCCCTGAAGCCCGTTTTAGACATTGCAGTGGGTGTGCATTGTTGAAAACATAAATGGATCTTCAATGAGAGAAAGACAGTTCAAATTGGTTGAATGAATTTGTCTTGCACGCCTCCTTAACGGCTGTTTATAAACGTTTAAAACAGGAGTCGTGGGCTGTTAACGTGAAGCATACTTAGATATTGGAATGGAAACTGATATTTTTCCCTCTTACTTTGCTGGAGAGCCAAAGTTTTGATTTAATTCCGTGTGCAGCTGCAGTCCACTCACAGCCCCCCAGCAGCTACGTTAGCACAGCCCACCGGCGGTTAGCTCGGAGCTGCTAAGGAACTAGCATAGTTTACGGCGGTGGCTGCAAAAGTGAGGCAGGAGCCGACGAAACCAACAATGCTGACGTGAGATAAACACTAAAAGGCAGCTATGTGTGACCTCGACTAAACGGTAAGGGGAGAGTGAGCTTGAGAATGACTTTAGCGGGTAAAGAAATGAAGACTCCGTGTAGTTTCGCTAACGCCGTGTGGGCGCTAATTGGTTTAAGGACAGCTTGCTAACCTAACTTATTTGCCTGAGTCGTTTTGGAAGTCTTCGGCATGTTTAAAGAACTTGGAAATAACTAATAATGAAAATGAGCAAAGCTGTATTTTCTGGTTACCTGCTGGTGGTGAGTTTGGACCGTAAACACCTGTTGTTTGCCTCTCTGTGATGCTGCCAGGTGAGACATGGATTTCCTCACGCTGTTTGCCATTTACGTGGTGGTGGTGCTCACATGTATAGTTCTAGTCTGCAAGTATTCCGGCCAGCAACAAAGCCCCTTTAATATACTCTTCAACTTAGTTATAAAGGTAAGATAAGAATATGTATTTGTTTCACTTCCACAAACCGACACTAGGTGGCGCTGTTAGTCTACTGTAGCTCAGCACAAAGTCAATATACCCTCTACAGTTGCAGCAATTTTCTTCACAGATTCTTGCACCGTTTACGCCCAAATGGCTCCAGACGTTTTCACAGAGGGCCTTACACAGACTTTTCCATCAAAGGTTTGTCGTTAAACTTTACCATCTGCAACTTTTGATATGTTTAGTTTAGCCCTCACTCTGTTTTTATTTCTGGCTTGTAACTGCAGGAGCAACATGTTCATCTATCTGCATATCCTGCTGGAGGGCGCTGTGTATGCAGAGTTCACCTACGAGGTGTTTGGCTTCTGTAGGGAGATGGACACCACTCTGACCAGCCTGTCTGTGCCTTATGTCCTGCTGGCTCTCAAGACCACCTTCTTCTACCTCTGCATCAAGACCGATCCAGGTTAATTTTAATGTTAGCTGAAGCGTATTTGAACACGTGTGAAGTGTCCCAGCATACACTACATGGACAAAAGTATCGGGCAGCCAACACTGAGATTTCATGAAATTCTATTCTAATCTTCTAATCTATTCTAATCTGTTATATTCTAATCTTTATTCTGTTCTTTTGTACTCATCTGTCTGCACTTTATTCATACAGCTATCGCTCGTACATATATATTATGTATATATTACTATTAGTGTTATTTCTATTTTATTTTATTTATCCTATTTTATTTTATCTTATTTTATTTCCTATTCTGTATGGTGTTTATGTGTGACAGTTTGTATTATGTTAAATTTTCACTTTGTTTAAAAATGCTGCTCCAGCATGCCTTTTAATTGTCCCCTGGGGACAAATAAAGTTTTTTTTGAATTTGAATTTAAATCTAGGGGCAGTAATATGGAGTTAATCTCCCCTTTGCAGCTATGGCAGCTTCCGCTCTTCTCGGAAGCCTTTCTACAAGAATTTGGAGGATGTGGGTAGGAATTTTTTCACATTCATCCAGAGGAGCATTTTTGACATCAGACACTGATGTTGAATGAGAGAGCCTGTTCTAGGTGCTCATGTTCTTCCACAACAAATTCATCCAACCATGCCTTTATGGATCTTGTTTTGTGTAATGGGGTACAGTCATGTTGGAACAGAAAAGGACCTTCCCCGTACTGTCCCCATAAAGTTGGAAGCATAAAATCATCCGAAATATGTTGGTAAGCTGAAGCCTTAAGATTACTCTTCACTGGAACTAAGGGGGTCAGGCCTACCCCAGAAAAGCAACCCCATATCATTATCCCTCCTCCATCAAATTTTACAGTTGACGCATTGCAGTAAAACAGGTAACATTTTCCTGGCATTCATCAAACCCAGACTTGTCCATCAGACTGCCAGATAGAGAAGCATAATTCAGCTTTCCACTGAATGTGTTTCCACTGCTCCAGAGTCCAGTGACTTGAGTGCCTCCAACCACTCCATTCAACTCTTGGTATTGTGCTTGGTGATGTAAGGCTTGCATGCAGCTCCTCATCCATGGAAACCCATGCCATGCCCAGCGCACAGTTTTTGTGCTGACGTTAATGTCAGAGGTGGTTTGGAACTACATTTATTGAGTGAGCAGAGTGCTGGCGCCTTTCATGTGGTCTTTATATGGTCTGCTACTTCGTGGCCGAGTTTCTGTGGTTCCTAAATGCTTCCAATTTGCAATAATACCACTTACAGTTAATCATGGAATATCTAGGGGTGAAGAAATTTCATGAACTAACTTGTTGCAGTGGTGGCATCCCGTTACAATACCATTCACATAGTGAGCTCTTTAGAACAACCTATTCTTTCACAAATGTTTGCAAAGGCAGACTGCATGGCTAGGTGCTTGATTTTTTTTTTTTAAATACACCTGTGCCATTGGCACTTACTCAAATACCTGAAGTCAATGAATAAGAAGTGTGGCCCAATAATTTTGTCCCTATGACGTATGGAGATCACTGCCAGGCTAGTTCTGGACAGGATTTAAAAAAAACAAATCAACTGGAGTAGTGGCTTGTGCTTTGTTAGTCCAGTAATGCTGTCTTAAATCTCGACTCACCAACTCTCAGGCACAGTGACAAAGAAGAGAGTTGCTGGTCAGCTGCACATCTATTCATATGACAGAAGACTGTTTCACCCGGGAGTCACCTGTCAGACCTGCCAGTTAGTCAAACCAGCACGGTCCAAACATTGCAGTGAGTACTGATTTAATATTGTTGCTATTAGTAAGTTTATGAAACATTTTCTTCAAATAAAAATTCTCAGTGCGAGTGTGCGTGATTCAGATCATGCACATTAGAATTCAGAGCTCACTTTTTCTGCTGAAAAGAGAATGAAAGTCTGTTTCAGTGCTCACTGTAAATATCGCCTGTATTTCAGGGGCGTGCAACAGGTGTGTCCAGCGTTTCGACCACCACTGTGTCTGGGTGAACAACTGCATTGGTGCTCAGAACACACGTTACTTCCTGCTTTACCTCTTCAGTATCTGCGCCATGGCAGGCGACATTGCCTTGCTAACTGGGGACATGCTGCTTCATGCTGTGCTGCGCTCAGGGCTCCTGAGGGCCATTTATATAGATGAGAATGGCCAACAGCAACCAGCAGGACCTCTTTTTGTTGTGCAGGTATAGCTGTAATCTTTTATATTACACACAGCTGCATTTATTTCCAAACTGAAATTTTGGATTCAATATTAAACTAATTTTTCCCTTTGCCCCTTCAGCATCTGTTTCTGACTTTCCCAAGAATTGTCTTCATGCTGGGCTTCTTGGTCTTCATCTTCTTCCTCCTGGCGGGTTACACCATGTTCCATTCCTACCTGGCTCTTGTCAACCAAACCTCTAATGAGTGGTACAAAAGTCGAGGCTACGTTTGTCAGCACTGCCACCCACCTACAGCAGCTGATAATCTCTGTAGCCCCATACCCGAGCACTCTAAAAGATACTACAGCCGCGGGCTACTTCGAAACCTGGGAGAGATCTTCTTCCCTCCACGGCCTGTTCAGAAAAAAGATAACTGACAAAAAACAGTTCACTTCTTCTGAATTGACTGGCTCCATTAACTGTCCATATTGACTGTAACTACTAATGGGAAAATAAAGTTTATTGATTTCTTTATTGGTTCTGCTTTGTGAACTGTTGAACATGTTACTTAAATGCAGCTGGAAACTTAGAACATTCTTTTCTTATTCTCTGACTGCTGTTGACTGAATTCTGAAAACAGATCAAATGTGGAAAGTAAAACATTTCACTATTTTATGAAAAATACTAGCTCATCTTGAATTTGATGGCAGCAACACATCTCAAAAAAGTTAGGAAAGGGCCATGTTTACCACTGCACCCAGAATCTTCTACTATGAAGCCATGCTGTTGTAATAGCTGCAGTATGCGGTGTAGCATTGTCTTGATGAAATATGCAAGGCCTTCCCTGAAAAAGACATCTTCTGGAGGGGAGCATATGTTGCTCTAAAACCTGTAAATACCGTTCAGCATTGATGGTATTTTTCCAGTTTGTAAGTTTCCAGTACTGTAGACAATAATGCACCCTCATACAATCAGAGATGCAGGCTTTTGAACTGAGTGCTCATAACAAGCTGGATGGTCTTTAATCTGGAGGGAGCGGTGTCCACGAGTTCCAAAAAGAATTTCAAATTTTTAAATTCTGACTACAGAACAGTTTTCCACTTTGCCTCAGTCCATTTTTAATGGCCCAAAGAAGAGAGCAGCATTTCTGGGCCATGTTCACATACGGCTTCTTTGATTGAGCTTTAACCTGCATTTGTGGATGGCACAGTGAACTGTGTTCACAGACAGTGATTCATGGAAGTGTTCCTGAGTCCGTGTAGTGATTTTCATGACAGAATCATGCCTGTTTGCAATGAAGTGCCACCTGAGGGCCCAAAGATCACCAGCATTTGCTTTCAGCTGTGTCCCTTGCACACAGAGATGTCTCCAGATTCTCTTAATCTTTTGGTGAAATGTGGAATATTCAGTCTTTTCAATTTTACATTATTCCACAATTGCTCCACAAGTTGCAGACAGTTTCTCGCAGATTACAAAACTTCTTCCCATCTTTATTTCTGAGAGATTGCCTCTCTGAGGTGCTCTTTTTACTGGCCCTTTGCAGATTAACTTAACCAGCTGTTTCTTTTTACTACCACTTACTTTTCCTGCCTTTTGAGGCGTGCTGCTGCCATCAAATTCAAGATGACCTAGCATTTTTCACGAAACAGTAGAACGTCTCACTTTCCACTTTTGATATCCGTGTTCTTTTGACTAAAATATTGGTTTTGGAGATTTGCGGATGTGTTGCATTTTTATGTATATTTTTACACAGTGTCCCAACCTTTTTAGAATCATATACACTACCAGTCAAAAGTTTGGACACGCTTGGCCATAGTGGAGTATAGCCAAGCGTGTCCAAACTTTTGACTGGTAGTGTAAGGCTGGAAAAGTAAGTGTTGCTACAAAAGAAACAGCTTCAGGAACATGTTGAAACTAATTAGGGCAACAGGCCGTACTGTGATCGGGTATAAAACAAGCACCTCCTTTATTATTCCTGTGTTTTAGCTCTATGTTTTTAGCCTGTTTAATTGTTTTATTTGATCCTGGTTTAATGTTTTAATCTATTTTGTACTGTGCTCTGGTCAACTCTGTTGTTTTTAGATACGCTTTATAAATAAATGTGACTTGACTTGACTTAGAGAGACAGAGTCTCTCAGAAGTAAAGATGGGCAGAGGTTCAGCAATCTGCCAGAAATTGTGCTTACAAATTGTGAGGTAATTTTAGAAATATGTTCCTCAGTGTAAAAATGGAAAGACACTGAATTTTCCGTCATCTCCAGTACGTGATATCATCAAAAGAATCAGGGAATCTGGAGATATCTCTGTGTGCAAGGGACACAGCCAGAAACCAATACTGGATGTTTGTGATCTTTGAGCCTTCAGGCAGTACTGTGTTGCAAACAGGCATAATTCTGTCATGGAAATCACTGCATGGGCTCAGGAAAGCTTTCAGAAATGGGGGTCTGTGAACACAGTTTGCTGTGTCATCCACAAATATACACTACCAGTCAAGAGTCTGGACACACTTGGCCATACTCCATTATAGCCAAGCGTGTCCAAACTTTTGACTGGTAGTGTATTTCAGGAGCAGTGCCTCCCCCTGCAGAGATGCCCCTGTTTATGTTAGTGTAGTTCAGTGGAGTGAAAACACCAGTGGGCGCTGGTGAGAGATGCATGAGCGGACTCTTCAGCGTGTGTGTACTGTCCCTTTAAGCCGGTGAGGAAGTCGCCGTTGAATTGGTGCAACACTCATGGAAAGGTCAGGGCCGGCCTCCGGTGAATTTTAACTTCATTCTTGGGCTGTGAGTCTTAACTCAAACTGGTTGTCGGCTGCTCAGCCTGTGTAAAAACCGTACAGTCCCGCTCCCTCTGCCACCGCTGCTCCTCATGTCCGGGTCAAAGTGCACACGGCTGAGCGGACCGCTGGTCCAACAGCTGCTGGACTCGGTGGACAGCGTACTGTTCGATTGCGACGGGGTCATCTGGCGGGGGGACCAGGCCATCCCCGGCGCGCCTCAGGTCGTGAACCTGCTCAAAGAGAAAGGCAAGAAGGTCTTCTTCGTCACCAACAACAGCACCAAGTCGAGGAAGATGTACGCGGATAAGATGACCGCGCTGGGGTTCAACGTGACAGAAGACGAGGTGTTCGGGACCGCTTACTGCTGCGCCATGTACCTGAAAACTGTCTGCGAGCTGGAGGGCAAAGTGTACCTCATAGGAAGCAACGCGATGAGGCAGGAGCTGGAGGCGGTGGGGATCCAGCAGACCGGGGTGGGACCCGACCTCGTCAGCGGAACGCAGCTCGACTGGGCAAACGTGCCTCTGGACCCGGAGGTGAAGGCGGTGGTGGTCGGCTTCGACGAGCACTTCAGTTACATGAAACTGAACCGGGCCCTGCAGTATCTGACCCAGCAGGGCTGTCTGTTTGTGGGAACCAACAGGGACACCAGGCTGCCTCTGGAGGGAGGCAAGGCTGTCCCAGGTAAAGAGCTACACTTAATGCTGGGCAGGAATTACTGAATAGTGTGCATTTAACACATTTTACAGTCAGTCAAGGCCTTTTATTTGCTTTATTCACAGCAGAAAATCCAATGAAAGTTATGTATTTTGTATATAAGATGCTTATATTTTACCCTTATTATTGACTATTTATACTAAAGTGTGAACTTCTTGCACCTCACTGTGTGTTACTTTTAGGCGGTTGTAACTAGTGAATTTCTCCATTGTGAGATCAATAAAGTTCTATTCTATTCTATTTTATTCTATTCTATTCTATTTTGATTAACAGCATAGATATCCTGAATTCAGGATGTGCTGTTCAGTCTTGATAGAGGCAGGGCCAGAGAGCTGAGGCTTATCGTGCACTCTCACACATATTTGTACACATCGTGCACATATTTTTTTTAAAGCCTGGATGTAGATGTGTGGTATATGTCCACCCCTGTCCTCTTTCCTGTGTGCTCTGCCTCTGGAAGAGCTTTGTCAACATTAAAATCAAGGGATTAAACTGTAAAAGGTCACCTCACCTTCTGACTCTCACTTTGCCCCTCAGGTACTGGCTGCCTGCTCCAAGCTGTTGAGACAGCAGCCCAGCGTGAGGCGCAGACGGTGGGAAAGCCCAACCACTTCATGTTTGACTGCGTGGCCTCCCAATTTGGTGTGAAGCCCGACCGCTGCCTGATGGTCGGGGACCGTCTGGACACGGACATCATGCTGGGCTCCAACTGCGGCCTCAAGACCCTCCTCACCCTCACGGGGGTCAGCACTGTAGCGGACGCTGAAACCAATCAGAAAAGTGGCTGCGCAGAGAGGCAGGGGATGGTGCCCGATTATTACGTGGAAAGCATCGCAGACCTCCTTCCAGCTCTGCAGGGATGAGACTGAGAAATGTGCATGATGCTCTAGCACCAAACACATACTAGGCTTCAGCAGCTTTTTAAAAGGGAATATTTTTGTTTATTTGATTAAAATCATCTCTATAACAGCATTTAGCTGCTGTGAGGCAGAGACAGAGACTCCAAAGACACTATCAATATTTTATTTCATCTGCTAAACCTTATTTTAACATGTTAGAAATGATTCTGAACAGCCTAGGAACAATAATCTTCAGTATTGTTTGAATAATTTTAAGTGTTAAAAAATTACAAAATGACTGTATGTTCCTTTTTTTTCAAAGATGTGAGTGAATTATAAAGGCCATCACTGGGTCTGTGATGTAATGTATTCTTGAGCAACCACAAGTCAAACTTGAGAAGAAAAGGGAGAACACAGGATGTGTCAACAGGCAGAATAAGGCTAAAAGGTACTGAACTGGTCAAACTTGAGCTCTCTGTGTTCTTGTATGTATACCCAAACCTCAACACAATACGCTGATATCTCCAGTTAGATTCTAGGGATGGTGCAATGCTGCCTGAATCTGTCTTTTATTGTTGAATAGGAATGATAAGAATGATAATCCATGTTCAACTCCATAATAAACTATTTTCACAAAATCTACCTTACCTGTGGCATTAAGTTCAAAGTGAACTCCCTCTAAGTCACCTTGGGCTGTCATCAGCTGGATGCAGCAGCAGTCACAGTCGCATATCACCTCTCACCTGATGAGAGACTTTCCAGCCTGCGCCTGCCTCACCTCTTTGTCCATTGTCTGGACTGTGGAGAGCAGCCAGTTCCTCTCGTGTAAGTGTACATTTGAGTGAGGGGGGGGAGAACAGTGGCAGTGAAGAGATGGATCATGTTAAAGAGGCGTATTAAGCCATATTAGTCAGAGAAGACTTAAAAAGGGAGGAAATTGCAGGAAGACAAAACTTGGAAACTGAGTTTGGTGACATTTGGAGTTTTGGGTGAAGTGTGTCACTGTTTTTTGGGAGGGAAACGGTGAGACCTGAAGAGGGGGAGGGGGAGGTCTGAGGTTTGCGGGGACAAAGAGAAGCTGGCCAGGCATACTGAGTCTCAGTCCAGTGCTGGTCATGACCACAGCTCCATGCCGGTAGCTACGAGAAGGGAGCAGACTGAGTGAGGAGCCGTCAAGGGACACAGGATGGTGAGGTGTTGGAAGCATTCAGAAAACCGTCTGGAGGAAGAAGAGTGTACGGTAAGCACACAGACAGAGGCAAGCTTTGCATTGTAAGCTGTTTTACTTCTTGGTTTTGGTACATTACTTTATGACAAGGATAGGTCTTTCAGGTATGACTTTAAGTATGACTCATAAGCATGAAGGCTCCTGCTCTGCTGCATCTTGTAATTTAAATACCATGCAGAAATATCTAGTTCTTTTTAAGTAGCTCGTCACTTCACGTGTTTGGAAATGTTCTCAGGATGGGGGCCCTGACACGTCCCCTTGGTTCCACTTCCCACACAAGGCATTCTGGGTCAGCCTCTCAGCCTCCCTGCTCCTGGTCATCATTGCCTTGGGTTTGACAGGACATCTCGGGGTCTCTCCACCTCACCATCAGGTATGATACATACCTGCCTCATCCACCTTGACTTTCCCGGTTGGTATTTTTAATCTTTGATTTACCAAACGCTATTTCTAAAGTCTTTACAGATCGTGAGATTCACTGTTCCAGATCAGGCTGGCGTTCTTATCAATCAGTCAGCCGTTGTAGACCAGCAGAATGACCTGGTGACCTTTTCTGTGACCTCACCAGCAAATCAGACATCCACAGTTCTCTTCGATATAAAACATGTATGTCCTGCTCACGGGAAGGATATGGAATAATTAAAGAAAAGCAGGACTTTCTGCAGCTAATGATGGGTAATATGTTTTTGTGTTACAGGGTTTGATATGTTACAAACCTGTTGACCAAGAGAGCTGCTTCCTGCAAAAGATGGAGCAATCTGACTACGACAACGTGAACTCTGTCCTCCACGAGTCTGCAGCCAAGGTAACAGGCAGGGATGTGTTACATAATATGGTTTTCCTCATTGCTCATGTGAGACATCAAAGCTCAACCAGGTATATTAGGAAGAAGTAACTTGCCCTTTTAGCTCTGCCAGGTGTTTCTAAAGTCACAGCCTCACTAATGTGTGAACTGGCATTTTTGACTTGTAGCTCTATCCCCAAAGCACTGCACCACTGAGCCAGGACCTGCTGAATTTCATAGGTTTTGCTTGACTTCCTGTCTGTGCCGCACAAAGAGGGGGTGAAGCACACAGGCCTTCGAAGAGCCTCACAGTCTGTCTCTCTTACTCCAAGGCTGAATTCCTCAGCACATCTGATCCCTTCAGCCCCCTCAGCCTGCTCAGGATCTTCTTACAGGAGGCTACGGCAGTGAGCCTGAGGCTTGGACTGGACACAATGGCCACTCTGTGTGAGGGCTTTTCAGCTTTTAAGATGCTTCTTTTGGATTAAAATACAGGTTGTGCATTAAAAGGGCCAGTGTGTATCGGCTTGTTGACAAGTGCCTGGATCTCTAACAGTGACATCCAGGCTTTAAAAAGTGTTTGTGTGCGATGATCTGATTCTTAATTATGATTTGACATTATGATCAGGAGAATGGCCCTGGCTGTGGTTAAATGGAGACCTCGGAAATGAGATGTGGGACCTTGCAGGTAAAATGAGAGGGAGTTCTTATCATCTTTTTACACAATACCCCCTAAAAAGCTGCAGTTTCACAGTGTTTTTGTGATCCTGTCTCGTGGTGTCACATATCTCATACAGCTTCTCTGTATTCAAACGTAGCTGTTGTGGTTGTTTCATCTATGACAGGTGGGATAGGAGGACAGGCGGGTTTGTCTGTGTTGAGGCACAATGGTCTTCTCGGTCTTTTTTAGCAGCAGAAGAAAACTGGTTGTTACATGACCCACTTGAGCACAACGGCACTTTAAGTGCTTCACTATCAGAGCCAATCAGAGGTGTAAGTGGTGCAATTACACACAGTCTTTGTGGTGAATACGAGCACAAATGTGCAACCATGTTGACCTCATCAGTGAAGATATCAGGCTAATAGCAGCTAGAGTTTCCATCTTGGTTTTCCCTTTATGAGTTTAATATGATTCCTCACACGCATGAAAGGGCTCCCCAGTTCAGAAATTTTCATTTTATTCTGAAGAAAATAAAAAAAGTCTTTGTTTGGGATACTGATCATGTGGTACTGTCCTCAGCAAAGCCAGATACAGCTGTTTGGGAATGAGACACAGAGGCTGACAGAGTTCCTGGGAGTCCTGGCAGCCAGTCAGGTGAACGCGTCCTCACTGGAGGAGCCTCTCCAGGCTCTGTGTCAGGACAGGTCTATCCACTGGACCAGGAGGACTGAGGGTGAGGGGACTTCTTTGGAATAAACATTAAATATCATGTAAAAGAATAAGCTTTCCAATTATTTGTTTATCCATCTTTTCATAAATGTTCTGATGTTCTGCATTTTAGCTTTATTACAGCACTAAATGAGTATCAATCCATAGTTGAAAATAATCCCCAACATCTACACTGCTCATTAATGAAGGAAACACTTAATCATCACCATATAACACAAAGTTAAACTTCAGGGATATCAATCTGTCGAGTTAGGAAGCGAAAACCATTGTGCATCTGTTTCACCTGCTTTGGTGCAACTGAAAGTGACAAGTGCAATGGAGAGGCAACAACAAGACAACCCCCAAAAAGTGAAGAGTTTTGCAGGTGGCGGCCACAGACTGTTGCTCTCTCCTCATCCCTCCTTTTTTCTAGTTTTGCTTTTTGCTAGTGTGCTTACTACTAATGATAGCACAAGATAGTACCTCTAGGACGGAGGATCCAGATGTGCTGGTGCAAGAAAATTTGTTGTGCCTCCCAGCACAGTCTCAAGATTGTGGAGGAACTACAAGGGGATGGGATATTACACAAGGAGAGCTGGACAGGGCCATAGAGGGGAATCAAAACAACAGCAGCAGTACAGATAACTGGCCATTTGTGCAATGAAGAACAGGAGTACTGTAGCACTTCCCTACAAAATTACCTCCAGCAGGCTGCTCATGTGCATGTTTCTGACCAAACTGTCAGAAACAAACTCCATGAGGGCAGAATGAGGTCCCAGCATCCTTCAGTGGGAACTCTGCTCACAGCTCAGCACTGTGCAGCTCTATTGGCATTCTCCAGAGAACACCAGAACTGGCAGGTCCACTGCTGGCTCCTTGTACTCTTCACGAATGATTTTATGGGTAGCGTAACATTAGTCATGGTGTCTGCAGACTCTTTCACATCTGTCACATGTACTCAGTGTGAACCTGCTCTAATCTACTCCCATCACTGAAATTTAACTGATTTTGTGTTACACTGTAATGATCAAGCATTCCTGTAATTTTTTTCAGCAGTGTATATTATGTAATCTTGTGTGCTAATTTATAAAAACAAAAAACTGAAGTGACGTAATTTTAGGAAATTATTCTCTTCCTCTTCTTAAACCTTCAGGAGAAATGCCTTGGCATCAGGCTCAGTACCTCAGGAAAATCAGAAAATATTGTTGGAAATGGACTTGCAGTATAAAAAAACAACAAAAACGTATGCTTTAGGATCAGGTTTCATAATAGCTTGATAAAAGCTTAAGGTTCAGCTTAAAAAGTGACTTCTGAAATGGTTTCACAAAGCTCTAGACTTTACTGCATTTACCCACAGACCACCCAGTAATCCTTTACTCAAACGATTATCTTTTGTTATCATTTTGTCTGTAAAGAGCCAGAAAATAGTGAATTTATCTATAATCATTTCCCCAGGGCCAAACATTACATTCTGAAATGTGAAACCGTTTAGTGCCAATTTCTGTTTTAAAAATAGCGACCGATTTATATTGCCTGTTGATTAACATATGAATCCGCTTATGTTTTCAGACACCCGAGTCATACCTCACAAATCATCCCGACATGGATCAAAGTGCTCACACAAGGACTTATTTGTTAGTGTCACTAGAGCCTGTACGAAGAGAGCTTTTTAAATTAGTCCTGATGCAGCCCCATAAAGGAGCAGCGTGTCTGCCTGAAACCTAATCTATGACCTACTGTGACCTTTCCCCAGGCTGAAAATCTGTCACTGTATGCTCCTTCCACAGCATGCACATGGCGCTTGGTGATGGTTTTTACTCATTTTGATCAAGTAGTACAAATACCACACCAAATCAGGCTGATTTTAAACCATGAATGGTGTCCAATTTGATGAGGAAAGTGTGAAATTTGTGAAAACTATTATGGTGGCCTGTTTCCAGTAACACTATCATGAAAATCTGTATTTAAAATTTACACGTCTCTTTCTTTGTCTCAGGCCCAGGCCAACAGCGGCTTGTCTACTTCTGCATCGACATCTGCTTCCCCAGCAACATCTGCGTGTCTGTGTGTTTCTACTACCTACCAGAGTGACTCTGCGTTCTCTGTATCCTCCTGGCAAAAGATCAAGGAAACAAAGTTGCATTTTTTTGCTCTCTATTCAAGAAAAAAAAAACAAGCAGAACAAAAGCAAGCTTTGACTGTTTCTTTGTGCCATACAGTCACCAGTAAACCAGCCAACCCTTCCAATCCATTTCCATCCTTCCGAGAAAGAGGAGAGCTGGAGACAGGCTGTCATAGCCATCGCCAAATCCCCATCATCACTCTCTTCTTGTATAATACCCTCTCTGGTGGCACGCTTCAGAGATTACAGAAGAATGATCCTTTTTTTGTACATGCCTCTAACCATACTTCCCGTAACATTCTACTGCAGTGAAATTGAGTGTAACCGTTTCTGTTGCAATGCGACTGTTTTGATTTGTCTGATCTGTC
This sequence comes from Etroplus canarensis, assembly GCA_015106775.1. NCBI lineage: Eukaryota > Metazoa > Chordata > Actinopteri > Cichliformes > Cichlidae > Etroplus > Etroplus canarensis. The sequence goes on from VUQH01073884.1 coordinate 54,835, forward strand.
AATAAAAGACACATTCTGTTGGTATAAGGACATATCTGTATAGCATTTATTCTCAACACTTCTCCACGTGATCAAGAATAGAACACCTTAGAACCTAACTTCGACAGAACATCAAATGAATTACACATAGCACGTTAAGATTAAACTAGCCGACTGCACATCAAAGCCCATGTGAATACTGTGGTCCTGATATAATAAATATGCCGCTCTGTAAAAACAGACTTGTACCAATTCCTTAAGAAAGTGTTATGTCTGCCTTGTCACTGAAATGTTTCTTTCTGCACGATGCAGACACAAAATGGGTCCCTTAAAGTGGGTTTTTACTTTATGAATTTTAACCTTGGCCATTTTGCTCTGCTGAATGCTTGCAGAAATTCGCTAGATATGGCCACTGATGTTCAAACACAAGCCTCCCATTTCCTCAAGATGATCATTCCGCTGGTGCAGACATATGTGAGTCGCACCCTCATAAGAGTCTGTTGATTTTCTGTCTTTATTTCTTGTCTGTCAACCTTTTGGCTCTCTCTTCCTCATCCTCAGCCGAGCACACTGTCATTAAAGGCCAGACACACCACAGCCTTCTGGTGGCCACTGTATTCCCTTTTGATCTCACCGGTTTCGACACACCACAGGCGAGCTAGGTTGTCTGAGGATGCTGGAGAGAGAGAGAGAGAGAGGGGGAGAAATAAAGTTAAACTGATGAAATGTTTAATCTTACACAAGTCTGTTTAAAAGTCTAAAAATCTCTTAATCTGTGACCAAGTTCACAGCCATGTTAAAGCCATTTTTAAAACACTTCACTTGTGTGGTAATAGTGTGTCCATACAGAAGAATCACGTAGTAGGGCAGATTTAGTTTGACACAAGAGGAAACAATGACACAATGACAATGAAATCTTATCTTACAAACAGCCTTCTGATAGCCTGCAGTGTCTGATTTCAGGAACAAAAACGGAATTCGTGAACATTCCCGTCACTGGAGTTGTGTAAAACACTTAATTCTGCTCAATTTATACTATTAAAATTGTCAAAGAACAAAAAGATTATTATATGTGTGTTTGTGTCTACACCCTTACTGCTTCCATAGGAATTAAGAGGGTAAGTGGTAGCCAAGTGCTGCTTGAGTAATCGATTGCATGCACTTTACCAACTGATCATCAGCCAGTTTGACCACCTTTGTGAGAGCACACTTTACAGCAGTTTGCTGGTCTGGAGTATTCAGATGTGTGTTAACACAATGCCCAAAAAGTGGGCATCCCAGTAAATCCACTCCAAGATCAGACTGTGAAATGGTCAGAGAAAAAAAAACCCAAGAGCTATTTTTCAGACTTTACAGGCTTCAATTACCATGTTAAATGTTAAACTTCATGACAGGACAATAAGAAAAAGACTGAACAAGTATGGCTTGTTTGGAAGGGTTTTCAGGAGAAAGCCTCTTCTCTGTAAAAAGAACATCGCAGCACAGCTTAGGTTTGCAAAGTTGCCTCTGAACAAACAACTTCTGGAACAATGTCCTTTGGTCAGACGAGACCAACATCTTATAACAGCTGTTAAGCACGGTGGTGGTGGGGTCATAATTTGGGCTTCTTTTACAGCCCCGGGACCTGGACACCTTGCAGCCATTGAGTCAACCATGAACTCCTTTGTATACCAAAATATCCTAGAGCCAAATGTGAGCCCATCTGTCCAACAGCTAAAACTTTGCCGAAATTAGGTCACGCAAGAGGACAATGAGCCCAAGCATGTCAGCAAATCTACAAATAAAGGAAAGAATCAAGGGACTGACATAGCCCATGCTTGAAATGCTGGAGAGAAACCTTTAGAGACCTGTACATAAACATATGCCCACAAACAACAAAGAAGAGTGGGCCAAAATTCCTCCACAGCAATGTGAGACACTGATGTCATTAATGTCATACAAAAAAATTATTACTTCAAGTTATTGCTACTAAAGGTGGCTCTACAAGCTATGAGTCATGGGGTGTACTTAGTTTTTATACAGGACTGCAGAATCCCGTGAAAACGTTCTTTGTCACCTAACTGTATAAACTTTGCATTATACTGCTGTTTACACGTTAGGATTATAAAAACACAACTGAATGAGGAAAGAACACTATTTTGAGATTTATACTATTTTGGGATCTGATGTTGCAGTGCACCAATAACCCATTTTCCAGGCTGATGTACAGACCTGTAACAATATATTGGGAGTCTCCAGAGAAAGCACAGTCCCACATCCAGCCTCTGGATGTCTCTCCAGGATTATTGCTCTTGATGCTCAGCTCCGTCATCAGTGAAAAATTGGACGTTCTCCAGATCTTACAGGTCTGGTCTGCTGAGCAGGTGGCCAACAGTCTGGAAAGCATAACGATACAAATGCAAAACATCAAATCATGTTTTACCAAATTAAAATAGCCCGAATTGAGGAGAAGAGCACTCACGTGGAGTCGGGGCTGAATTTGCACCGAAGTGAGTAGCGTTTGTGTGCAGGGATCTTAGTCTTGGGAATGAGCTGAGTCACTTCATCCCCAATGCCTCCAGCCAGGTTCCATACATAACAGTTTCCCTGTAAAAGAGGACAAAACAAAATGTGTTTTATGATGTGTTATGTTATCTTTATTCTGTTATTAAATAGCATTAACCTGCACCACACATGCCAACTGACCGAGCTATTAACTGCTGCCATGTAACTGGCATCTGGGTCAATGTGAACTGAGTTGATTGAGACCTCTGGCTCTGGAATCAGCTGCTCATTATGGTCTGTCTTCAGATCCCAGATATGAATCACTCCACTCTGGTCTCCAACTATCAGCTCTGCCTGGAAAAACACAATGACATTTTTGGCACCAAGTACACACAGCCTAAATAAGTTAGAACAAATATTCAAAATACATCTTTGACCAAGCATGGATTGGTGTGTACTGAGTGTCTGACCTGGTTAGGATGTAGGCACACGCAGTTGATTGGGGCGTTTACTTGGAAGATTCTCTGACACTGCAGATTTCTTGACCTACAGGAGGAGCAGAGACTAAATTTTAGTTTGTTGATCACCAATGAAAAACAAAGGACAGTGAGGCTGCTATGCAGTACCTCAGATCCCATATGCGAGCCATGCAGTCCTCTCCTCCAGTGTACATCCAGCGTCCATCTTCATGAAAGCCCACGGACGTGATATTCTTGCTAACTCCATCATAGTTAATGACTGGGTTTGGGTTGTTGGAGTTCAGGTCGTACATGCGGATATGCTGGTAGCCTTAAAAGCAGAGTGTAAACATTACTGTAAAATAGAAAAGTATTAATATGAAAAAAAGATAAGGGACGGTGGGGAAAGTTGTAACCGACCTGCAGCTGCAATCATACTTCTGTCAGGTGTGACCTCGAGTGAATTTACTTGCTGGAAGCAAACGTTAAGAAAGTTGCTGTTCTAATATTTTTACAGCTTATCTGTGAACTACTCAAAAGCAGAGAACTAAAAGAAAAAGTTCTTTTGCCACAACTCATGTACATTTTTTGTGATATGGGGGGGGGGGTTTAGTGCCTTGAGGACAAGGTGTTGGTTCAGAGAGCCAGTTGCTTTAACTGCATCAGCTTTTTCACATTTTATACTGGTTCTATGTAGGTGACCAGATGTCCCTCTTTGTGGGGACCGCGCAGCATTTTTATCTACTTTGACTCATCCCACATGTTTAGATGATGTCCTGCATTTTTTTGTTTCTATAGTCCTTACAAATCCACTGTGAATGACAGTTTTCTAGGGCTGTCTGCCCAGGAGCTCCATCTGGTGTCAATCAAACTGAGCACACATGGGGTTAAAGGAATTGGTTACCTTATATCCTAGGGCTTCCCCGACTGGGAAAATTAGAAGTCAATCCAAACTTAAAGGTTATATAGATTTAGACAGGCTATCGCAAGGAAAATGGGAAATTATTTACAACTGGGTAAAAGGTGATTCTCGTAGAGTTGATTGCCTTTTTTTCAAAGTTATTTTTCCAATTCAAACAGGGGAGAATATGACATGAAGCAACACAGTATACATCAGTCTCAAAACGTGATGTGCCAATTTAGCTGCATTTCATCTTAAAACCAAAGATTAAATACCAGATAGATAATGTAAAAGTGGCTTGAAATAGCATTTACTACATTGTTCAGCACAGCCAATCATATACATCAAAAGACTGCAGTAATAAACTGATGCCTGACTTTTAAAACATTTCATGTAGTTGTAGAAAAACAGCATCACAGTTTCAGTCAGCTGCTTTCCAGGCTGCCGGAATGCACAGCCTGAGTGAGCTAATCTGGAGCTGTTGAAGTGATGGCCAAAAGACAAGATCTGTTTGAAGTTTTTGTTCCCTCTCATTAATCCCTTGTATTATTAAGGTTTTATATATCTACATTATTTAATATATTATTCAATACAATTGTGCACTGGGTGTTGGGAGGATGGACTGAAGGACTTTAAGTGAACAATGACTTTTAAGCACATCGTTATACTTCAGTATATTGTTCTGCAAGAAACTCTTTTTCTTCTTCTTTCGGATGCTCCTGTTAGGGGTCGCCACAGCGGATCATCTGCCTCCATCTCACCCTATCCCTTGCATCTTCTTCCCTCACACCAACCCTCTGTATGTCCTCCTTCACTACATCCATCAATCTTCTCTGTGGTCTTCCTCTTCTCCTCCTGCCTGGTAGCTCCAGCTTCAACATCCTTTGTCTGATATGTCCACTATCCCTCCTCTGAACATGTCCAAACCATCTCAGCCTTGCCTCTCTGACTTTGTCTCCAAACTTCTCAACATGAGCTGTCCCTCTGATGTACTCATTTCTAATCCTGTCGATCCTGGTCACTCCCAGGGAAAATCTCAACATCTTCAATTCCGCCACCTCCAGCTCTGCCTCCTGTCTTTTTGTCAGTCCCACTGTCTCCAAACCATACATATTGGCAGGCCTCGCTACCATCTTGCAAACCTTTGCGTTCATTCTTGCAACTATCCTTCCGTCACAAAGCACCCCTGA